>JAINUG010000271.1:0-272596 GCA_029706075.1 Aldrovandia affinis | reverse complement strand
CACGTATACATTGTTTATTTGAACATTACAACGCTTTTAAATAAAATCACGTTCTCTGGCAACGTTATCAACACTTCTTACCGACAATTTATACTAAAAAAAGTCATTTGAGCTAAAACTAGTTGCTGGAATAATGTTTAACTTCAATTTCCATTGCAAAGGAATTTGATGAGGAAGACAGCTTTCACTCATAATATCCTCCGGGCGCCCGGCAGCCGCTCCTCGTGGTCTCACCTCTTCTCTGTCTTGACCCCTCGGAATCACTTGACCGCGGAATCACTTGCAATCTTCTGCAAGAGACTCAAAACGCACCTTTTCAGACTCCACTACGACTGAATTCTGTACATCTAGCCTATAGTCATCACCACTGCCGAATTGCACAACACTTCTTGTATATGTATCCCTGCCTTCTCATTTAATTGAGAAAATAAATAAATAAATAATTACTAACCTTTTCCTTCCCAGTGTTACAGGGTATGGTGCTCAGCTGCCTACAATGATGTCTATCGCTGTATTACTGCACTGACCCTCTTGCGCTAACTATGATTGTTCCTACCATGTATTTATGCACATCTTGTAAGTCCGTCTGGATAAGAGCGTCTTGTAAATGCTTAAAATGTAAATGTAATCAAAATTTAAAAAAAGCACACTGTAAACCCTTCAGCGAATGGCCTGACTGCGTCTCAATGACCGTCTATCAGGATCAATCTCCTGCAGAATTTCATGAATCCTCCAGTGCTGGATATGGATTCCGCATGCTCGTAGACTTCCAATAATGTATTCACCCAGCATTCGGGTGCTGCTGGAAATCTCACTATGGTTGATATCAGTTCTTCATTGGTCAAGGACGTGTATTCCAATGGTCCGATACCAAGACATCGCCTATGTCTGAACACAGTCCGACGGCTAATTCCAACCAAAAAAAGCAATTCCCTGCCAGTTAAAACCGAGTCCCATGCACTGGTAATTGCTCAATTTGTAAGTCATATTGTGGGCGACCTGGAAGGCCATTACTGGCTGTAGGTGGAGTTGGAGGAAGGCAGTTTTCTTGGCCTCTTCTTCTAGTTCTAAAGTAATCAAACTGATTAATAATCAGATTCAAACCGTCGACATATTGACTCTGTCTACTTCAGGTCCTTCCCTAGAGCAAACCATAGACAAAATAGAATTTAGGGTAATGGTGTGGTCATCAAATTCTCTAAAATATCTCTCTTCTCCCGGGTCTTGCTGTAGGCCAGGGGTACTCAACTTCAGAGACCAAGAGGGCCACATTTAAACCACAACAGATGCAAAGGGCCACAACATATTATTAAGATATTTGTACAATTGTATTCACTGTATTTAATACTGCTGTTTAATATGCTGCATAGTCTTGCTAGTCATTTTAATGCATTCCAAAGCATCATTGAATGTGGAAAGAATATTCTCAATTTGAGTAAAGAAAAACACAGTTAGCCTATGTGGGTAAATAAAGGTTGCAAGCCATGGTGGAAAATAACTTACTTATTCCTAGTGAGAAATCTGAGTCTGCATTCTTTTCACAAGTACTTTCAGATCTGGTTGTTGCTCAGTTGTAGCTGCTTAACAACGCTGCGGAATATGGATTGCTGGGCTTGAAACCCACCTAGCAACGTTTGTATTTTGTGTTTCCTAGAGATCTGCCAGGTGGATAGACATCTCGGAACTCGGTGAGGAAGCTGTTCGTGGTGGCGTTGTAGATTAGCTCGCTTTGACACAGCAATTGTTTTTTGACAGATGAGACACATTGGTTTCCCATCTCCGCAAAAGCAAATTGATTTCCCACGCAGGGTTGAAAACCCTGTTTTCCTCTAAGCACAATGCGAAAAGGCGTAAGAAGTAAAATTATATGAGCCAGCAATAGGTTATTTTTTGTTTTGTTTTCAAATAGTTTTTATTCTATTTTATTTGATCTGAGAAAAGGTCTGTAGCGAACGGAAATTATTTGATTTCAAGTCGGCAGCAGCACGCCGTAATTAAAATGTTATGAGCCAGATAGGCCTACATTAACTTTTTTGTTTGTTTGCAAATAGTTTTTATTCTGTTTTTTATTTTATCTGAGAATATGTAGGCCTAAAGCTGAAGGAAATTCTTTGTGTTTACGTGTTGCCCCAACGAGCGTAGGCTAGCGTAATTTTATTTATTTATTTTTAAAATAACGTTATGCACGTGAGTCTATTGACGTGGACTTATTTTATTTGGAATATAATGTATAAGCAAAAGTAGCCTACTTTTCAATAAAAATATGATAAATCTACATGCCTTGATGATGCCTTATATAGCCTGCCTATCAATTGTTTTTAAGCTCAATAAACACAGATAATATTTGACCGGAATTTCTCCCATTTGACCGGGACATTGAAATCTTCCAGGACTTGCTAATTACAAATAACGCCTGCAGACTGATCAAAATTAATAGAAGTTACACCTTCATATTCAATCACAACAACGTCCAACAAATTCTAAATTTATATGTCGCGCTCTTTGCTTCCGCCTTCCGGTCTAACTGAGAATGCCTTCCGTATGCTACTGACATTTTGTGTAGGCCTGCCCTACATACTACTGAAATTACTTAGCCTATGTCAAACATGTGAAACGCTCACACGACTAGGCTACATGTAAGAGCATACATAGGCCTACTTTATAACTGAAAAACGTATACATAGACCTACACATTTCAAACATTTATACAAACATATGTGAAACACTTGCACATGTAGGCTATCTAAACTTTATATTTTTGTAATCATATGCAACAGATTCAGTTATGAATTTAGTATATGTATGCGTGAGTGTTTCTCATATGTAGCCTATGTGTAAGTGTTTCAGACGAGTAAATGTTTTATATATGCGTGCATAGATTTACAGAGTATACGTAGCCTAGATGTCTGAGCATTTCACTTGTAGTTATACGAGTCAAATTTGGTTAATGTTCTACACGACCCTTAATATTTGTTATTGGCCTGTGGCGTTAGCACAGTATTGTTGCAAATAAATATCAAAGTATTTGTTATCAAGGGTATATTTAATAATTGAGGCTGTATTTGGTCATTATGACATTTTGTTGACATTAATCACTGAACAGGCGTTTGGTGGTTGAGCTGTGGCACCTGTTGCATTTTGTATTTTCTGTTATTTTACAGACCCTTTAATTGTGAATTCCAATAAACTGTTGACCAGAAAAAGCATTATTGCCAGTCTTTTTTCTCGAGAAAACACAAAATACGCTTGTCAATTTGTTCATTAACAAACACTGTTCAACTTTCAGGTTTGTCGATTTGGCACTCTTAAACGTTTTAACTCTCAAAGGCTCTGTTAACCTAAAAATAACTTTTAACAACAAGACTTAAAGTTACTTAAAGTTGGGAAAACGATTGCCTCACTTTTGCCAAGTCAAAAACGTAGATATTAAATGTGAGGGCAGTTTGAATATTTTTGTTGCGTTGCTTAATATGATTAAGTTACTTCAATTGAATGTATGCAGTTATCTTATTAAGTAACAAGTACCTACGCTAACATGAAATCCATGTAATCAAAAGGTTACTTATAACAAATCTCCAATTTAACTTAGAATATACACCATTTAGCAGACTTATAACAACTTATAATTGATACGTTCCATTAACTTGAAATGAAATTGTAACTTTACTTCACATTACTCTTTAATTTACTTGGCAAACGCAATTTTTTAAAGTAGAGTCAATGTATTAGGATTTACAGTGTATAGATCGAATTTCCATCTGTTCCGTCTTCTCAGAAAATATCCTGGAAAATGTGTGGTCGCAATGTTGAAACGGTTTGCCAAGAAGAGATGTTGGGAGTCACTCCGAAGTCAGATACCCTACGTGCGTTAGTGCAGTCTTGCTTGCTATCATAAATGTAGTAATCAGTTTGCTGTTTTTTTGGTTTTATTTTCAATGCTAATATAGTTTCATTGCTAGCTAGCCCCTTGGATTGCATTCGTACTACGAACAAAACCATTTACCACTACTTCGGTCTTACAGATACGAACAGTAGCACATCTAATTTACATATTTATTTATATACTTTTTATACGTATTTTTATGCAGTGTGATTATACATATAATAATGCAAATGATTCTGTTTTGGTCTATTTCATGAGATGAGGATCATTCAGCATGCCCAACCGTGCACCTGAGATGTACAACTATGCACCGGATTCAACTGGACATCACACATTCCTTCAGCTGTATTGCCACTACTTTGCCTGACACTATGATTACAATTACCTACTTGGCCTTAATTAATTTGTTAAATCTTCTCCATTATTTTCCCCAGGGTTTATGAACATAACAAACATACAATCTGAGGTATTTATATGGTACTCAATCATACAATTATTGACATATGCTATGAAAAATATATATATTTTCAATAAATTTAGTAAAAACGCCTGTTGTTTCCTGTACTTCAGTCAACAATAACATGGTGTACCTAACTAATACTCAGACTAGAATGCCATCACATAGATGCACATACATCTCCCAGTTGTACCCTTTCATTTAATACCAAGATCATGGACCTGCCTCATATTTGAGAAATTATAGGCAAATACAATTGGGCAACATGCATATATTGGAAAAATATGGGAAATTTGTGTATCAAAAAACACCCGAGTCTATTATTACAAAAGCTGTTGTAGCTTTTTAGTAATTTGTTCTATCTCCTCCAAATTTTGTACAGTTCATGACATCACATAGACACAAATCCAAGTGTTATATAGCTTCGCTCTCCATATTATTATTTACATATTTTTGAAGTATTATACATTAAAATATATTTTTTCATATAAAATTGATATATTTTTGAAGTTTGAGTTAACAATAACATGGGGTAAATAACTTATACTCAGACTAGGATGATATCTCACAATCTCTCAATTCTCCCCTTTCATTTGATACCAAGTTCATGTATGTGCCCCTCATACTTGAAAAGTTATAGGCAATTTAATTAATAAAGTTATATGCATATGAACTGGGATGGAATGTTGGGGGAAAGGGGGGTGGAGCAGAAGGGGTTAAGTCACAGTGTTTCTCAAACAGTGGGGCGCGCCCCCCTGGGGGGGCGCGGTGCGATGCCAGGGGGGGCGCGTGTGACCCGGGAACATGCTTTTTTGCCGTACTAGAATAAAGTGTAATTGCAGATATGAAGTGGAGTAAACAAACCCTCAAGAGACACCATGGAAAAATATTTAACAGGGTTGAAAAGAAAGGCGGAGAGAGACGAAGATAATGAGACAAACAAAAGTCACCCGAAAGCTAAGACGAGGAAATATGACGATGCGTATGTAGCGCTTGGCTTCACTGTGACTACGGTGGGAGATGAGGAAAGACCGGTGTGTTTACTGTGTCTTAAAATGTTGGCAGCGGACAGAATGAAGCCAAATAAATTAAGGCGTCACTTAAAGACATTACACCCCAATCACGCTGATAAGCCGCTTGAGTTTTTTAAGCGGAAACGTGGCGAATATTGCCGACAATCATCCCGCTTTGTGAATGCTACTTCAGAAAACCAGCGAGCACTGTTAGCATCATATAAGGTGGCGTACCAAATTGCTCAGTGCAAAAAACCCCACACCATAGCATTTCTTTAATGTTAATAAGGATACAATGTTATGCAGAGGTGTACTTATAACAATTTTATAGACAAATGATAGTATTTATAGTCGCGGCTGAGAGTGGGGGGCGCGAAATGTTTTCTTCCTCCTAGGGGGGGCGTAACAGAAAATAATTGAGAAGCACTGGGTTAAGATGACATTACTTAGTTATGACAGACTGACGTCAGGCTTCTCCGGGGAGTGTTTGCTGCACCTTCGGACCTGCCCTCATAAACTTCATAGTTCACACTGAGGTGTAGGCTACATTTTTTTGTGTTTGAATCACAATGTCCAAAACCATCAAAGATCATTTATACGAGATCTTTCTCGACTTAACAAATGACCAGTTTAAACTGTTCAAGTCAAAACTTTGTGACCGCAAGCAGGAACCTCGAATTCGTAAAGGCGCCGTCGAAAATGCCGACAGATTGGACCTTGTGGAAAAACTTATTTCTGCCCACACCGAAAAAAGAGCCGTGGCTGTTACTATCGAAGTTTTAAAATCTATCAATTGCAATGATTTGGCAAGCGAGCTGGCAAGCCAGCTGGCAAGCGAACTGGCGGACAACGAAAGGGGTAAGTAACTCTTGGAAAGACGCACTGAAAATCGAAAATATTTTTGGAGGATACACACGTCGAAATGTGAAAATATGCGTATCCCACATAGCTATGCATTTATAGTTTGCTTTGTTGCAATTGAATGATGATAGCATAATCTAAATAGGTTAATTTGTTCCGCATGAAAACGAAAGAGAATAAAACAGGAAAACCTGTCTTAATTCACTCATCTGCAGCTTTTGGAAAACGAAAGTAACGTAAAACACATGTAAAAGTCACTAAAACAGCGGGGGCGCGAGAGTCAAATGTGTGACTTAAATTTGTGAATTCAATTAACAGTCAATTGAAGATGGAGAATTTTGAGTAATACTTTGGGGAGAATACATTCCAAGCATCTGGCAACACTGTACCCAAGGGCAGGAGAAGGTAGTTTCACTTTCATGTTGATTGTTCCTCTCTTCCTCAACTATAGAGTTAGGTTCTGCATCGGCAAATGGTGCTGGCTGTAGAGCAGCTGGTGGAGGAGCTGCAACTCCAGCTGCTGGACCTGGCAACATGGTTGGAGGTAAACGCTCAACATATTATAAAGAACAACTGCCTTGGATTAACTTTTACTCATAATCAAATGTAAGTGTTGCTAGATTTGATTTAAAAACAAACAAACGATTTCAGCAATCTCCAAAATGCACTCACCAAACTGTAGCCTACTTGTGAAGGAAGAAAGGAAC
The DNA here is from genome assembly GCA_029706075.1 of Aldrovandia affinis. NCBI lineage: Eukaryota > Metazoa > Chordata > Actinopteri > Notacanthiformes > Halosauridae > Aldrovandia > Aldrovandia affinis. Next base: position 265,675 of record JAINUG010000271.1, on the reverse strand, counting down.
ACTTAATGCATCATTAGATAATTATGGTGACACAGTGACACTGAGTGTTGTTAATGAGTTCCTGCTGATATTACACTTTGTTTCTCATGTCTTTCCAACCCCCCACCAACTGACACATGTACCTCCCCAGTCCCATTGTAACCCCATGTCCCCTCTACAGGAAGACACTTCATTGACTTCCACCAGGTCTCCCTGATCAACAGAGTCAGCAATGTGGCAGGCATCCTGGACCAACTCAGGGACAGGGGGATCACTAGCGAAGAGCAGTATGAAGAGATTGGAGCTGAGCCCACCCGTCAGGGGAAAATGAGAAAGATCTTCCATGGTCCCATTAATTCAGGTGGCCAAAGGGCTAAAGATGCTCTATATGAGATCCTGGAGTCACTGGAGCGCTACCTTATGGACGACCTGAAGTAGAAGAGATTCGGGTTCGAGAGAAGGAGGCGAAGACAGAAGCCACAGTACACCTCCGCTGTCTTTCTGAGAAGGGAACCAAAAAATAATTTTCATTTTACTGATTACAATTTCTTCTGACAGATTTTTTTTATGTGCAAGATTTTAAAATAATTTTTACACAGATGTTATGTAATGCAATTGAAATACACTTTACTGATGGTGATGGTGCCAATATAAGGACCGAATGTACACAGAAACATTTGAATACGCTTTAAATATGGTGAAGGGAAATCTTTGGAATTCAAATAAATGTATGAAAACAGCTATTGTTTTTAACATTAACAACGTGTGTTTCATTGTCTTTAGCTTAAAAAGACAAAAAGTTTACATTGTGTACCACATCCTATATTAAAATCAGAGCCCATACTTCATTTGTGTTTTTTTGAATAATATATGGGTTGCCCTTGTTATATACACAGGTCATTAATGGTTCTAATCATGGGTTCATTGGACGTTTTCCCCCAAGGTCCAAGTATTGAGAGACAGCATCAATACTAAGGGTTGTAGGTCTTAATAAAAAGTTATGATTTTAGTTTAACTGAACCTGAGTTTTTGTTTTGTTTTGTTAAAACACTGGACCTGATGAAGTTTCATTGATTGCATATGGCTGGCTCACAGACCTTCACGCAGTGAAATCAAATGAAGCTTATAATTTTCTTGTCCACATTATAAATATGGTACATAATCAGAATTGCTCTAACTGATTGATCCTTACTGCAATCTATTGGTGTAAATTATAAGTCTTGGTTCCTGCATGGATATAATGGGGGGGAGGAAAAAATAGAGAAAATATGACATGTTGTTATTTAATAATACAGTGCCTATAGAAAGTCATCATACCCTTTTGAAATAGTCACTTTTTTTTGTCTTACAGCCTGAAATGAAAGTACATAAAATCCATCTTTTTCCAACTTTATTCACACATTTTGCCTTACAACATTCAAGTGAAAAAAAAAAAAGGGCAAAAGTTCTGATAATTAATAAAAAATGAAAAACTAGAATAACAGGGTTGGAAAAGTGGCCAGTCCCCTTAGAATAACCATTATAAACTTATATAAACTCAGGTATAACCAATTACCTTCCAGATCACACACCAAGCTAATTGGCCTCCACCTGACATCAATTGTAGTGGTTTTGATTATTTCACAATAAAATCAGCTGTTCCTTGAGGATTCCACTTCTAGTAGTGCATGGTAACGCAAAGAATTCACCACGGCTGGAAAGGTGCTTTCAAAAGGACTCCGGGATAAAGTTGTGGATAGGCACAAGTTAGGAGAAGGATATAAAAAGATTTCAAAGGCTTTAACTATCCCTCTAAGTACCATTCAGAGTATTATTAAGAAGTGGAAGGCATATGGCACCACCCACACCTTGCCAAGATCGGGCCGTCCCTCCAAACTGGATGACCGAGCCAGGAAAAGATTGATCAGGGAAGCTACCAAGAGGCCAATGGCAACCTTGAAGTAGTTACAAGTCTTAATGGCAGAGATTGGGCGATCTGTGCATGTGACAACAATCTCACAAGCTTTACACAAAGCTGGCCTGTATGGCAGGGTGGCAAGAAAGAAGCCTCTTCTGAAAAAGTGTCACACTGAGTCTCGTTTACGTTATGCGAAGAAACACATAGAAGATTCTGATGCCATGTGGCATGGTCAGATGAGACCAAGATTTAACTTTGGACTGATTGGACTGAACTCTAAGCGCTATGTTTGGTGGAAACCAAACACAGCACACCACCCAAAACACACCATACCTACAGTGAAGCATGGTGGTGGCAGCATTATGTTGTGGGGGTGTTTCTCTTCAGCGGGGACTGGGCAATTGGTCAGGATTGAAGGAAAATGGATGCTGCCAAGTACACCCAAATTCTTGAGGAAAACCTGCGCCCTCTGCTAGACAGGTGAAGATGGGCAGGTGGTTCACCTTCCAGCACGACAACTACCCAAAACACACCACCAAAAAAACAACGCAGTGGCTAAAGGACAGGAAGGCGAATGTCCTTGAGTGGCCTAGTCAGAGCCCTGACCTAAATCCGATAGAACATCTGTGGATGGACTTGAAGAGTGCAATCCATCGCCGCTCACCACGAATTTGACTGAACTGGAACAGTTCTGCAAGGAAGAATGGGCAAATATTGCCCAATCTAGGTGCGCAAAGCTGGTAGAGACATATCCAAACAGCCTGATGGCTGTAATTAAAAACAAAGGTGCCTCTACAAAGTATTAAATCAGGGGACTTGATCACTTTTCCAACCCTGTTATTCTAGTTTTTCATTTTTTATTAATGATCAGAAATGTTGCCCTTTTTTTCCACTTGAATGTTGTAAGGCAAAATGTGTAAATAAAGCTGGAAAAATATGGATTTTATGTACTTTCATTTCAGGCTGTAAGACAAAGAAAGTGACTATTTCAAAAGGGTATGATGACTTTCTATAGGCACTGCAATACATCAGCAATAGCAATGATTATACTGTAACTTACTGTTCAATATCTCTAGTGATGATCTCTTGCCATGTTGGCACGGTTGTAAGTTCCTTTGGATAAAAGCGTCTCCCAAATAACTAAATTGTAAATTGGCTGTGGCTCCATAGCTGACCTATCCATGGGTCTACTGTCTTATGGTTACTTTTGTGGTGTGTATCATAAAGCAATGTGATACACAAACGGAGGAAGAGAAGACCTGAGCTGGACTTACAGCAAACATTACATTACAGGCATTTAGCAGTCTACGCTTTCTTTTACATGCAATCCATTTATACAGCTTGAAATGTACTGAAGCAATTCAGGTTAAGTACCTTGCTCTAGGGTACAATGGCAGTGCCCCACCTGGGAATCAAATCTGCAACCTTTATGTTACAAGCCCAGTTCTCTAACCACTATACTACACTACACCCTTTCCTCTATGTTTGCTTTTGGTTCAAGAAAGTCGGATTAAGCTGACCCATTTAGTCTTTCCTGGATATCTAGCTTCTATCCCTGTATATCTAGCTACTATCTAAAATTCAGACAACCCCCCCAAGATAATTTAGTTTTACCATTTTTAGTCATAATCAACTAAAATGTCAGAAATATACCAAAACATATGGAATCATCATAAATTAAGTCTGATGTAATCGTGAATTTTTGAATAGGTCAATCAAACTTTGACCAGAGCCTAAGATATACAGGTAGTAAATAAATAATTATTCTTATTATTGTTACTCAGGAAGTAGATAAAGGGTGATATTATTATGATATGCAAGATCATGGCACATACGTTCCCTTTCTGAAAAGAAAGAAGAAATAAGAATTGAAGGGCCTGCTGCTGAAAGTAGTCAAGTCACATTTCTAGAAAAATTGAGTTGAGCATAGAGAAATGTTCTATCTGTATAGCTAAGTCCACCCCATGAATATCGTTAACAGAAAAGGTGACTGAGACCCTTTTCCCCACAGTGAAAACGGCAGTTTTGTATATCCTGGTACGCAAGAAGTACCTAAGTCGAGTGCTTCCGTGCTAAAGGAGTGGGGCAGGAATACTATAAGCGCCAGTTATGGATCCTCAACTTGTGTATTCATGACAATGTGAATGATTCTGCTACCATGTACCTCTATGCTGAACATTATGCTGGCAAAGGACCCAATGAAGTGATTTCATGTCTTGATCACTATATATCTACACTTCCCTCCACAACGAGAAAGCGTATTATCTTTGCAGATAACTGTTTTTCCCAAAACAAGAACAAATATATCTTTGCATATCTGGACCGCACAGTGAACAGCAGCACTGCACTGCAGAAAAATTCACCTCAAGTTTCCACTACCAGGTCACAGTCGTATGCCATGCGATCGTGACTTTGGAAGGATTGAAAAGAAAAGGAGAAAAAAAGACAAGGTTGTCAAGCCATCAGAATGGGTAACACTTATTAAAAACACTGACAAAAAGAAGCCATTCAAGATTGTTTATGTGGAACATCCTCTAACCGACGATATGATGCCAACAACAACGGTCCAAGTCAAGGACTACAAGTTGGCATTCGAACCACTCTTGCGCCCTGTGACTGGTATCAGTGGGTTCAGAGGCGCCAAGTTCGAGAGGGGACAAGCACCTCTTTCCCGCCTCGCCATGACTGCTGACTGCTCTAACCCTTTCAGCACACTGAAACGTGGCAAGAAGATGTCAACACTAAAGTTAGTGAAGCCTCCAGCAGCTTATACAAATTTCCGGCCAATCAAAGAAGCAAAATATAATGACATTCTTGCACTCCTGACACACGTAAACCTCCTCCCGGAGGTTACGTTTTACAACAACCTGCATGGCCAAGGTAACGCTGCGGAGCAGGAGGCAGGTGAAGCAGAAGATGCCGAAGAATAGACATTTATGTTCAACAGGCTTTTGCCAGGATTTAATAATTTAATTTATTTAAATATTATTTTAAAAAGTTAATTTATTTTAAAACATTTTTTCTAAAGATGACAAGTTAGTGATCTGGGTGATTTGGTTGCTTTGAAGACATGTGGTGTTTGGATCTGTTTGTTTATGTTGTATTGTTTCATTCAACATGCTAGCATTCTGGAATGCAGTCTCATCTGCAAATCTGTAGTTTTTTCTGTCCTCAAGCTAGATGATCTCACCTTTGTTCACCCCGTTTGCTTTTTAGCTGGCGGATTTCCCACTGTCTTGCACCATAATGACTATCCGGCTGAGCCATTTTTGTTTGTATTTTCCTGAGTTGTATGTAAGCAGGCAGGATGTGGATTTTCAGTGATCTCAAATGTATTGTATGCAGTGGCGTAGCGTGGGTTGCCAGCGCCCGGGGCGAAGAAGAAAAAAAACTTTTTTGCACCACGGACCGGTTTCATGCAAGACCATTTTCCACGGACCGGGGGTGGGGGGTGCATGTGAAAAATGTGCCCCTCGGTGCTTGAAACCGGTCCGTGGTGCAAAACAGGTTGGGGACCGCTGCCCTAACTGTGTGTTTTTTTCTTCTTCTGAAATTTTGCGCCCCTCGGAATTTTGCACCCGGTGCTTGAAACCGGTCCGTGGTGCAAAACAGGTTGGGGACCGCTGCCCTAACTGTGTTTTTTTTTCTTCTTCTGAAATTTTGCGCCCCTCGGAATTTTGCGCCTGGTGCGGACGCACCGGTGGCACCCCCCACGCTACACCTCTGATTGTATGTATTGTCAAATACCTTGATTACTGCTGAGATGGATTTTATTTACTCAATAGTCTAAATAAACCGTTTTTCTGACTAAAAGTGGCTAAGTCCTTTCCTAGTTTTTGGAGCTAGAAGTATCTAAGTCCTAGCCGGGTGATAAAAGTAGCTAAGTCCAAAAACAAAAATGTCAATATCTCACTATCAATTAAGATTAAAAATGCTGAAACCTGCCAGCATACACTTCAAACATCATGGATTACTAAGCAATGCATAAAAACGGCAAAACATTTAATTGCTGATTTAAGGAATCAGTGATATTTTCAAACTGAATTTTCTCTAAATGGACATTTTGTGACTAAACTACTTTTAGCACTAACCCCTTCAATTCCTGAACCATGTGATGTGCGTTATTCACCTAGCTTGTGTGTTATTTAGACCAAATACAGATGATTTATTGGCATATTTTTGTTATATCTGGAGTTGTCTTCTGTGTAACTACACTAGCAAACTCATAACATGAAGAAAAATTAATCTCGTCAGATAAAGTGTATTTGGTTTTCCACAAATGTTCGTGTAGTGGGGATCGAAGGTGGAAGAACCACATGCAGATCTCACGAGTATCGAAAAGCTGAACGCAAGCGATCAGCCACTAAATCTGAGAACAGACTAGGGAGCGGGGAAAACAGATAGAAAAGAAAAGGAATAAGGAACCCCGGGACAAAACTCCATGGGAATAAACCCAACAAACAAAAAATAACTTCTTAAAGGAAACCACCGAAGTGGTGAGCTTAAAACCCTTTACCTGGAGACAATAATCTCCCTAAAAGGCCACCACAGAGTGGTGAAGCTAAACCTTTATTTTAAGATAAATAAGTTTGTTCTTTTTCTTTTTAATAAGAGAAACCACAGAGTGGTCAAGCTAAACCTTTCAGAATACCGGCTAGAGCGTAACAATTAGTTTACACAGAAGCGTTTGCATGAGGGAAGAAGAGACCTTAAGTAGGAGATGGGATTAATACTGATTGCTCTCAGCTGAGAGCGATCAGAGAACCCACCGACTTGAAACTTGAAACTTGAAACTTGACACAAGACCATATAAGGCGGCAGAAATGACAACGATTCCCTTCAGAAGAAAGAGGAAAAGACCATCACATGACCACGCGCCCTCCAGAGGCCGAACGAGGTAAAACCATGACAGGACCTCCCCCTTAAGGGGCGGCCCCAGCCGAACCCTCCGAACCATGTCTGTGGAAATCCCAAATAAGCTCAGGGTCCAGAATGTTCCTCAGAACCATAACCCTCCCAATCCACTAGATACTGCACGCCCCTGCCCACACGCCTACTAGCTATAATGCGACGCACAGTGCACACAGGCTGACCATCGATAAGCCGGGGTGCAGGTGGTGGTACGTCAACCAGTGCCAAAGGGCTAGTGAGAACCAGCTTAATGCGGGAGACGTGAAATGTAGGGTGGACCCTCATGGAACGGGGGAGTTGAAGACGCACGGTGACGGGATTGATCCTACGGATGATATTGAAGGGCCCCACGAAACAAGATTCGACCCGTAACGGCAGATCGCGGGTGGAGAGCCACACCCGTTGCCCCACACGATACAAAGGCGCAGGACAACGACGCCTGTTCGCGATAACCTTCTGACGAGCAGAGGCATGCAGGAGTGACTCTCGCACCTTCCTCCAAGTAGCCCGACACCGCCGAACAAAGAACGCGACGGACGGCACCCCCACCTCCTTAACGGGTTCTGGGAACAGCGACGGTTAGCACCCGAACTGAGCTTCAAAAGGAGAGAGACCAGTAGATGTATTGTGCAAGGTGTTATGTGCGTATTCCGCCCAGGCAAGGTGTCGACTCCAAGAGGTAGGACTGGAGGAGGCCAAACAGCGAAGCGTCTTCTCCATCGACTGGTTAGTACACTCCATCTGCGCATTAGTCTCTGGATGAAACCCAGAAGAAAGGCTTACAGAAGCACCCAGGAGAGAACAAAAGGCCCGCCAAAACCAGTCAGCAAACTGGGGTCCACAATCGGACACCACATCCTGGGGAAGACCATGGATACGAAACACATGATCGACCACCAGCCGAGCGGTCTCGGGAGCGGATGGCAGCTTGGGCAGGGGAATGAAATGGGTCACCTTGGAGAACCTATCCACCACCACCAGGATGACTGTGTGACCCTCTGACACAGGCAGACCAGTCACAAAATCCATGGCAATGTGGCTCCAAGGACAACTCGGAATGGGCAGTGGTCGGAGAAGACCAGACGGCGGAAGCTGAGACCCTTTATTACGGGCACATATCGAACAGGCCGACACACACTCTCACACATCACTCTCCATTTTAGGCCACCAGAATCATCTGGCCAAGAACTCATGGGTCCTGTGAATACCCGGATGCCCTGTCAGCCAGGAAAAATGACCCCATTGTAATACCTGAGCCCGCACTTTAGACGGCACAAAAAGATGACCCGGAGGGCCAGACACTGTGCCTTACGCACAACGGATTCAATGCTCCAAGAAACTGGAGCCAGGATCTGAGCAGTGGGAACAATGGGCTCCGGAGAGCGATCAACCTCTGACCCATCATATAACCGGGAGAGTGCGTCCAGCTTGGTGTTCTTCGACCCGTCTCTGCCTTGACGAACAGCCGTGCCGCTAAAAGACACTTTAAAACGTGTTCTATATGTTCAGATAAACAAAAGCAAATCTTTCCAACATCTCTCTGAGCAGGTTGTTAACCAATGCCTGAAAAACCGAGGGAGCGCTAGTGAGTCTGAAAGGCATTACCAGGTACTCATAGTGACCGCTGTGTGTGTTAAAAACGGTCTTCCATTCGCCTCCCTCACGAATACGCACCAAATTATAGGCATTGCGAAGGTCGAGTTTGGAAAAAATAGATGCCCCCTGGAGGCGTTCAAAAGCTGAATTCATGAGGGGAAGAGGGTACAGATTATTTACTGTGACGTTGTTTAGGCCTCTATAATCGATACAGGGCCTTAACCCACCCTTTCAAAAAAGAATCCAGCACCCGCAGGTGATGTGGACGGTCTGATGAAGCCGTTGGTTAACAATTCCTTAATGTACTCATTCATTGCTGTGCTCTCAGGAACCGACAGGGAATATAAAGAACCACGTGGAGGAATAGTGCATAAACAGTAGGCACACCACCGGGTAAGGAAAATACCTCCGCACTCAGAATCTCCGAACTCTCAGGTTGAGAATCAGAACTAGGCTTAGATTCCGAGTCAGAGATCTCTGTTCTGAGTGACCCTTATAGGACAAACGCATACACACATTTTCAATCCTTTCCTTAACACTTCCTGTACCCAAATAATAAATGCAGCCTTTTTAAGTGTGGTTCGTTGTCCCTACACTTTTTCAACAAAAGAGAGAAACACAACCTGTTACATTGTTTTAAACTTAGCACCGTGTCCTGACCCCGGCTATGCGCGTCCCCCCCGTTACCGCGATCAGGGACAGGCAGTCCCTTCCCCCCTCCATATATTAATACAGCGGGTATCATTTTTTATTTCTGTTGAAATACTTATGAACACACATTCATGCCCAGACATGTGCAGACAGTACCTGTATGCCTTCATTCCTGGAGGTATAGCCTATACATGTTTCCATAATACATATTTCCTGCAGCCTGTTTTACTATTCCATTCTTCGTTGGAGGTTTTGCTTTTAACTAGTTGCAGTGATTAATTTCTTTGCAGTGATCAGGGATGGCAGTATTTCAAATACATATATGTATGTATTTCATATCTGAGTTTCTCACCACTTTTTTGTATGGTTTATTCTACTGTGCCGCCTGCAAAGCAACCTACACCTCCATCATTTGGATTGTAGTCAGGAATGGGATTGTAGTCAGGGACTCCCTAAACACAAAACCTGCTAGGGGGTGCTTAATTCCACAGTAAGTGCAAAGTCTGAATACGAACAGAAAGGTGAGATGCGTAATTTTGATTTAACTCCACATTGCGGGCGCTTAATTCTGAAGAGGGCCCATGGTTTGAGTAAAGAATGTTTATTTTGCTATTTTAAGCATCATCTTGCTTGCTGAAACTACAAAAACATTGTTTAATATATTTCTTTTTGCAAAGCTGTCTTACTCAAAGTTATGTACAAATACGGCATCGCGTCATTTGACTGAACGCGTGTGTAAAGCTATAGTAAAAGTGTGTCTGTTAATTCTATTCCAACGTCTTTTTGACAAATAAAGATATAGAGATTTTTCGGAAATATAAACAATTGCATGGTGGTTTGCATGTAGTTCTAAACTGAACGCTGTGATGTTTACTAGAAACTGCTGCTGGTCATATTCGGCTGACATCATCGTTAAGGCCACCTGTGATGACATGGTCATTTTGCACACATGGTTCCATTACTGACTGTGCCACTCGTAACACTGAATTTACCGAAACAAGAAAATTAAGTCGACGCGGTTCATTTGGTTTTCAGCCAGGTTGTTATTTGACCCATTTATTTAACCTGTCATGGAGGGTAAATTATTTAACTCAAAGGAGTATATTGTCAAGCAGAGTTAATACAGAAACTGACTGCACTGCATGCTATTTTCAAAGCAATCCTTTCAAGCCAGAAAATTACTTGCGATTTACCACTGTACTTTTCTTGTGCGTCCTGAAGAGCTGACTGTTGCAGTCCTGTAGGCCTACTTTCTCAATGCAAAGAGTGTATCATTTGGAAGCTTATTGCCTTTGTATTCATTCACATTACAGCTCATTATACATTTTAAATTTTTTAAATTTTAGGCATTCAGCAGATGCTCTTATCCAGGGCGACTTACACAGTTTACATACAATCCATTTATACAGCTGGATATTTTACTGAAGCAATTCAGGTTAAGTACCTTGCTCAAGGGTACAACAGCAGTGCCCCACCTAGGAATTTAACCTGCAACCTCTGAGTTACAAGCCCAGCTCCCTAACCATTACACAACACTGCCAGCCCCATGATTCAGATCTGGTCATTGCAGCAAACTATAATGCAAATGCAAATGTTACTCGCTCCCATCTTTGGCATCTTAAAAAATACACACCTGATTAGTGGGTACCTAGGGCATACACTTTTTTGAACTGACTACAACTGGAGATATGCCCACAGGAATGCCTGGTATGGAATTTATTGTCTGGCACTAAATCACAAAAATGTGCCGCTTACAAATCTAATATAATGACTATATGCATTTTTTTTAACCCCGTGCAACTACCATTTTATATAGGTTTGTAACTACAACTCGTTAGACAATGTAATTTTTCTGTTCTTAACACAGTTCATCTGATGTCTTGTCCATTGCTTTTTACCATGTTTACCTGCAAAAACAGACACAAATCAGAATACAGACTTCAAAATGCTTATAAAAATGTATTTTAATTAACCATGAGTTAAATTCAAGTATCTGTTACCTGAAGGTTATTAGGTAAGAGCTCTACTCTCAAGCCTTAGATGTATTATTCAAGAAATTTAAAAGAGCAGAAATGCTAGGGGAATTTTAGGGTACTTTAGAGCAGTGGTTCTCTACCTCGATCCTGGAGTACCCCATGTATGCTGGTTTTAATTCCAACCAATCTCTTGATTCATTAAGGTTGTTGAAAGCATGTTTAGGTTCCATGAATTTGTGCTGAAACATATTTTAACACAATGCAGATTTGGCTTATTACCACTTGCTTTGTCTTTGAACTCTTCATTTTCCACAAATGGTTTAGTATGTCCACATTTTCAGCATTTGGCACTTCACTGACTTCAACTGTAGGTCTATCATAAATCAATTTAAATGTTACCTCTTTCAAAAGGAATCATTTGACACAGCACATTGCAGAAAATGAAACTATTAGTTGTCTGAGAACTGATTTGACCAATTAAAAATCCTTAAATTAATATAGAATATACATTCTTTGTAAAATATATCTGTTAGTGGCATAATGTGCCATTAAGAGTGTAACCATTAAATCATCCCTCATTAGACTTTAAAAGTGTCTAAATAAAAACAACTAACAGCTTATACTTTAGGAATTGCATGGTTGGAATGAAAACCATTCCAACCATGCAATTCCACACCCGACACCCCGGCCAGACCCCTCCGTTCCACCTCCTTGGGCAAACTGACTGTCCCTTCCCTGTGGGTGCCCAGCAGCTGCTCCTCGCGGTCTCGCCTCTTCTCTGTCTAGACCCCCCAGTGGTGGAACGATGTTCCGCACTCGGTCAGGACCGCGGAATCACTGGCCATCTTCCGCAAGAGACTCAAAACCCACCTCTTCAGACTCCATTACCACTAATTGTCATCACCACTGCTTTCATGTTCAATACTGCATTTTGTAATATGTATCTATGTTGATGACTGTCCCCCCCAAAAAAATTACTCCGGTGCGGACTATGATTAATCTTACCTCATGCACATTATTAATGCATTAATGTGGCTCTCTGTGGTTCAGTTGGTAGAGCACACCGTTGGCAACGCTTAGGTTGTGGGTTCAATCCCCACTGGGGCCACATATACTGAAAATGTATGCATTCACTAACTGTAAGTCGCTTTGGATAAAAGCGTCTGCTAAATGGCGTATATTAAATGGCGTATATTAATGCACATTTTGTAAGTCGCTCTGGATAAGAGCGTCTGCAAAATGCCTAAAATGTCAATGTAAATGTAATGTAAAACCACCATACACTGGGGAACAACAAGACCAAGGCTGAGAACCAATCAGGAGTGGACTTTTCATTTTTCCTTCCTTTGCAGATCAGATGCTGATGATGGAATTGATATGAATATTGTATTAATATCTGTTAATACAGAAAATTACAAAGTGTTCCTTATTAGCCCAACCAAACTGAAAAAAATCACATGAATTTCATGTGGAAAGTCCAAAACACATGTGAGAAGTGATCACGTGAATACCTGTGAAGGAAATGTGACAACACGTGATAATATGTGGTATATATGAGGGAATGTGTGATATACACGTGAATCACATGGGAAATGGCCAGAAAAAACCCACACACATGGTTCTCATATGCAGAATTCCGTAAGGGCATATGGGCGGGGCATTATGAGATGCAAAATGATGCCCATGAATATTAATTAATTCACATACAGGTAAGAAATATTTATAATCACAGAACATGTAATGTCTTTTTATGTCTTTTAATGGCTGCTTAAAAAATGTAAAATATCTTACCTGAAATGCATTATTCCAAATGCACTCCATCACAATTGTCCTTGGAGTCTGGGGGCCTGCAGGAAGAGTAAAAGGACATAAACTCTCCTCTCTTTCCCCTTCTATTTAGGTCTGCATCTTTTGTCTCTGACTGAATGAATTCTCATGCTGTACACTGTAGTTTTTGATTCAGTTACAGGTAACTGCCAAAATAAAGGAAACACCAACAAGTGTCTTAATAGGGCGTTGGGCCACCACCAGCTGTCAGAACAGCTTCAGTGCACCTTGGCATAGATTCTACAAGTGTCTAGAACTCTACTAGAGTGATGCAACACCATTATTCCATGAGAAGGCCCATCATTCAGTGTTTTGTTGATGGTGGTGGAAAATGCCCCAACTCAGAATCTCCCATAATTTCTCAACTGGGCTGAGATCTGGTACCTGAGGAAATTGGAAATGGGAGGGCTGGGCCTAATTGCCCCCAATGGACACTTACGGTACTGTTCCCAATTTAAAGGATCCCTCATTTACTCAAGTGTTGCCTGCATTTTTTCAGTTACATAAAGGCCTTTACATGCTTCTGCGTAAGCAACGGGACTGCAACGCGACTGCGACGCAACATTCCTCTGCAACATGTTACAGAGCACTTGGCAATACATACTTCTGCGCAACCTACACAACATGGTGTCCTTACACTTCCTGAAGCTGGTTCATTTTATACCGTGTTGAACAAACTATGCTAGCTATCTATATCGTTAGCTACTGTTAGCGAGCTTTATTTGGCCATGATACCAGGTTGCTAGCTAGCTCGGTAGTTTTGCTTAGCTAACATTGACATAGATATATACAGTTGTTGTTGTATATATCATTGTATGCAGCTGCCAACAACGATGTATATCGCTGTATTACTTCACTGATCTCTTGTGGGAACTATGATTGTTCTTACCATGTATTAATGCACATCTAGTAAATCGCTCTGGATAAGAGCTTCTGCTATATGTTTAAAAAAAGTATATGCACCCTGCTGTTTCTTTGTTTTGTTAGTTGAATATTCTGCGCATTAAGGTGTTGTAGTGACATGTTACATTTATATGTAATCTAAAGCACAACACAAAACATCTGGATATTTGCAACCTTAAATACTATATAATTTAGAATGGCATGAAGACCACAGTCGATCGTTCGTTGTGTGCAGAATCTCTGAGTTTAATGTACTGTCAGCACAATAGACTTTAAAACCATGAAAGCAGCGTGTGTGCGAGCAACTCACCTTTATAGCATTAAAATAATCGAGTAAATTAATGTGGAACAACAAGGAACCAACAGACGATTCTTGAAAATAATGTTAATGTATTAAGGGAAATGAAGGATGGTCTTTTCGCAGAATAAAAAAAATTGCTGCTTTTATCTTTCTCCCCTAATCTGGATGTCGCTCTGCATAAAAGCGTCTGCTAAATGCTTAAAATGTAAAATTTAACAAAATGATGTTCTAGCTCGATGAACTATGACCATGACAGCTCTGCCTCCATTCGCTAACCAACCAATCAATGCTGTGCAACATCTACGGGACATGTTGCAATTTTGATTTTTGTGCAAGGTACGCAACATCCTCTGCAACACCCTCTGCAACATCAACGCAACCTCTGCAACCGTTGCAGTCGCGCGAGCATGTATCGGCCTTAAGGAGAAAACCGAGGATGTTGATAGAGATATAGTGTGGCCATGGGGGTGAGTGAGTTTTTTTTTGTAGGGGTCAAAGGTAGGCAGAGGCTCACGGGTTGGGCTGATGCAGCGCACGGCGGGCTTCGTAGGCCTCCCGCTCGGCAGAGATCTTCTTGTAGCAGTAGATCAGCACCCCGATCAACCACAGCTGGAGGACCACGATGAGCACATACATCATCACCTCGGAGATCACTGATGTCAGCTCCCTATTGGCTGAGGGTGCAGAGCATTTGTAAACAAACAGCCTGTAGACGAGATCCAAGTAACAGCACACTCTCAAAAATAAAGGCACAATTAGAGTACACTTTCTTTTCTCAGGGTACACATGTTCATTGTACATTCACAGGTATTGTACCTTTAATAATTTACTCTGTCTTCACAGAAAATGATCACAGTGGCATGCCATTCATTTTCTAATAAAAGCTGAGTACTGGGGTGTTTTCCAGACACAGATTTTTAGTGTAGCAATATTAAGTTGTATGAAATTAAATCAAACGTGAAAATAGGCTGTGTAAAAATGTGGGCACCCTTGTCATTTTGTTGATTTGAATACCTGTAACTACTTAACACTGATTAATTGGAACACAAAATTGGTTTGATGAGCTCATTAAGCCTTGAACTTCATAGACAGGTGCATCCAATCATGAGAAAGGTTTTAAGGTGGCCAATTGCAAGTTGTTCTTCTCTTTGACTCTCCTCTGAAGAGTGGCAACATGGGGGCCTCAAAACAACTCTCAAATGACCTGAAAACAAAGCTTGTTCAGCATTATGGTTGAGGGGAAGGCTACAAAAAGCTATCTCAGAGATTTCAGCTGTCAGTTTCCACTGTGAGGAACATAGTGAGGAAATGGAAGGCCACAGGCACAGTTCTTGTCAAGGCCAGAAGTGGCAGGCCAAGAAGAATATTGGAGAGGCAAAGGCGAAGGGTGGTGAGAATGGTCAAATACAACCCACAGACCACCTCCAAAGACCTACAAGGTCATCTTGCTGCAGATGGTGTCACTGTGCATCGTTCAACAATACAGCGCACTTTGCACAAGGAAAAGCTGTATGGGAGAGTGATGCGGAAGAAGCCTTTTCTGCGCACACGCCACAAACAGAGTCACTTGAGGTATGCAAAAGCACATTTGGACAAGCCAGCTTCATTTTGGAATAAGGTGCTGTGGACTGATGAAACAAAGATTGAGTTATTTGGTCATAACAAGGGGCGTTATGCATTGCGGCGAAAGAACACAGCATTCCAAGAAAAACACTTGCTACCCACAGTAAAATTTGGTGGAGGTTCCATCATGCTGTGGGGCTGTGTGGCCAGTGCCGGTACTGGGAATCTTCTTAAAGTTGAGGGTCGCATGGATTCCACTCAATATCAGCGGATTCTTGAGAACAATATTCAAGAATCTGTCACAGAGTTGAAGTTACGCTGGGGCTGGATATTTCAACAAGACAACGACCCAAAACACTGCTCAAAATCTACTCAGGCATTCATGCAGAGGAACAAGTACAATGTTCTGGAATGGCCATCCCAGTCCCCAGACTTGAATATCATTGAAAATCTATGGGATGATTTGAAGCGGGCTGTCCATGCTCGGCAACCATCAAACCTAACTGAACTGGAGATGTTTTGTAAGGAGAAATGGTCCAAAATACCTTCATCCAGGATCCAGACACTCATTAGAGGCTATAGGAAGCGTCTAGAGGCTGTTATTTTTGCAAAAGGAGGCTCTACTAAATATTGATGTGATTTTTCTGTTGGGGTGCCCAAATTTATACACCGGACTAATTTTGTTTTGATGCATATTGCACATTTTCTGTTAATCCAATAAACCTCATTTCACTACTGAAATATTACTGTGTCCGTCAGTTATTTGATAGATCAAAATGAAGTTGCGGATCCAAACACCCAATGATTTATAAATGAAAATAATGGAAATTGTCAGGGATGCCCAAACTTTTTCATACGACTGTATATACCCTGGTAATGAATCCTTCATATAAATCCTACTTTAATAGGTACAACATGGTGCCTTTTTTTCTGAGAGTGCACGACAGGCAAAATGCATGACGAACCATTCAGCGATGCAAGACAGTGTTTTTTAGAAGACTCCCCGGAAATTGCAGAACTGGTTCAGACCGAGTGTGCTGTTGTTGCCCCTTGCGCAACAGGCACTGATAATGAAACTCCATTGCTTGAACAGGAAGTCAGTTGTGGTATTAGTGGCCAGGCTTTGCTGAGTATATATGTGTGTCAGTTTGAGGGAGAGAGAGACAGAGAGACTGATCAAAAAGTAAGCAGTGTTCGAGAAGAACTGCAATCTGCTGGTCAGAATGTCTGAACCACATCCATAAAAGAAATCCCATAAATCCAGGAAAGCAGATCCTGCTTTACTCTAGGCAAAAATAAAATACAATGAGTCATGATGGCCTCAGACTGAAAATTCATTCAAATAAAAAAAATGCCTGTAGAGCTTTCTATGCAATCAAAATAAGTTATATCAAATACACATGATCAAAAGCACATGGCAAAAGTCCCTGGGGGTCCTGCTTACCCACAGCCACCACGGTGAGCTCCACATCGAGGTTGATGGTGACGTGCTCCTCCGGCTCACGCTTATGCACCAGCTCGAGAACCCGCTGGATCGTGCAGCGGTAGGTGCCTGTGTCGTTGAAGGTGACGTTGTGGATCAGGATAGAGGCGATCTGCAGGTCGGCGCTGTTTGTGCCGTGCCACTCCAGGCGGTCCTCGAAGTCGTCATTGTGGATGGTGGAAAAGGGGTGCTCGTGGTGGAATATCTGGCGATGGCAGAGTAGTACAACGGTGAGGCAATATTTCTTTAAAAGTTTTATTTTTTTATATTTTATAGTTTTATATTTCCTAAACATGCCCAATTTAAAGGAATAATGTATTTCTTGCTGGTACAGGCATTCTTCTGCAGAACACCTCCAGACTACGATCTCAATTTCAACTGCTGCTGTAAAAGTGCCAGCTACTGTATTAAAGCCAAATATCACACACACACAACACATACACACACACACACACACACACACACACACATACACACACACACACACACACAACACACATGCATGCATACACACCCTCACACACACAAAACCATTCACACACGCATGCACGCACAAATGCACACACACACACACATACACACACACACATGCACGCATACACACAGACAGACGCGCACACACAGACAAACACATGTACTCGCAAACGCACTCGTACGCACACTCACTGCATGCGCGCATACACACATTCACATACACATGCACGCATGTACGCACACACACACTCAAACTCTCTCTCACACACACATTCACACACTCAGCTGAAGACCGCATGAGATTTTTAAAATTGCATCTAGCAGTGATTTTTGAAGGATGCAGCTTTGATAAGTGGAAATAAGAAAAACTATATCAGCATCCATAGCTAATGCAATGTGACTGTGGCTATAACAATGGCTTCACAGAAAAGAAAAATGTATATACAGTACTGTGCAAAAGTCTTAAGCCACCCAAGAAAATTATGTTTAAAGCTATTTATCTGGGCACTAAGTATTTATTTGCTTGAAAAAACACTATATAACATTAGAATACATACAAATAAACATTAATACAATAAAAAGTAACAGGAATTTCAATTCCAAAAAGTTATTGATATCTTGTGAGATACAAGTGGGGAAAATAAGTATTTAGTCAGCCACCAATTGTGCAAGTTCATATAACTTCTGTAATTTTCATCATAGTGTGGCGTCCCCAAGGGTTGGGCGACACTCACTGACCTTTCAGAGGGCGTAGGCAAGTGTAAGAACACTGAGGAGGCAGTAATATCAGCAGAAATTATGATTTATTAAACAAACAACACAAAACGCAGGGTGGGGTCTTTTGGGGAATACGAACACAAAGTCCACAATTCTTGTCTCTTTGTCGATGTCCGTTCCAAATCCGCAATCCAGGTCCAAGTTCCGTTGTCCAGTCCGTAATCCAATTCCAAGTAATCCAATCCAACACAAAAACAATTCCCCAACACTCTTTCAAAAACACTCTCCAAAAATACTGGCTGGTCAATAGACTTCACAGTTCTCTTTTTCCTTTCACTCACCAACTCCTCACAACCACGTTCCTACTCCTCTCTAAGAACAATGGGCATCAGCCCTTTAAATAGGCCTCCCAAATGGCTTCCAGCTGGTCGTTTGTCCAATTTGCCGTGACTTCGTTCAGGTGTTGCGGTGGCATGCTGGGAAATGTAGTGAAAATGGCTGCCATGTGTTGGAGGCCAGGCAGCCATTTTGTGGTGCAACCCTTCGGGCTGCCACACACCCTCCTCCTCAGCTCTGACCTCGGGAGGGCCGAGCGGCCTATGTCCAGCGGCCCACCAGGAGGGTCCCCCTCTCCAGGTCCACTCAGGAAGTGTCCCCCCTGGGTCAAACGTCCAGAATCCCCAGTCTCCGGTTGCCTGAAAAAATGTCTGGCAGACATTAATGAGTGACGCAAGTTGCTCACCTTTTCTGCCACAAAATGGCCAACAGTGTGTACAGGCTCTGGGCTCCATGGACGGAGCGGTCACCGCTCCTGCTCTGGTCTTCACCAGCCCTCCATGGCTCCTCCGGTATACTTTACGCCGTTCCGGAATCCAGTATCCAGGCTTCAGCCTTTTCCTCCACCTCCCTTTTTCTTTCAGGGGGTCCGGTGGAGTAACTGGGGAAAACATGCTCTCTAACACGTGGTTAGCGGTATCCTTACATTTCTTTTTTCCATTCGCATTTATTCTCCATAAACGGTTGCTATGGTTAATGCTTTTAATTTTACTTCCGTTCTTTCCTGAGTTTCTTCTCCAGTGAGAGCTTTGAATCTCCATTCCTCTTCTCCGTCTTTTAAATTTCAACTGAAATGGACTTACCACGTCAGGAGATGGTCGGGTGCTCAAACAGGCCTCGGCCTTATTTAGGAGGCCTTCCTCAACCCTATGGTCCCCCCATAGCTCCTCTAGGCCCCCTTGAAGGTCCGGCAGGCTGAGTGGGACTGAGGACCACTGTCCCCACTCCAATGTCTGGTCATCATGTCCTCCCAGCTCCGCTGGCTGCGAGACCTCCACCTGCGTGCTAGCATCTTGGGTGACAGGAACACACTTTACACAGTCCAGCTCTTCACTCACCCCTTTCAGTCGGGCTTGTAGGTCCAGCACAGTCTCGGTTTGGACCTTCAGTACTTCCTGAAATGATTTCTCTGTGGCCCGCTGCTGGGCTTCCATCTCCGCCATCTTCCCCTGAAGCTGTGCGGTCTGCTCCAGCTGCAGCTTCTGGACCTGCTCCTGGTGCTCCAGCGCACTCTTCTCCACCGTCTCCTCCGCTTCCTTGAGTCTGCGCTCGAACCATCCCTTGGTGCCCTCCATGGACTGGATTTGAGCCTGCAGCTTCTTCACCGTCTGCTGTAGGCTCTCCAGCTCCCGAGTGCGGGCCTTCTCGTCACGGAGCTGTGAGCGGATCTCCTCCTCGGTGCGGTTCTTGTCCTCGTGCAGGCCGCGCAGCTCCTTCTCGTAGCGCGCCCGCACGCCCAGCACCTCCTTCTCGTGCTGCAGCCGCACGTCGCTCAGCTCCTCCTTGTACCGCGATTTCTCCTGCGCCACGTCAATGGCCAGCTCGTCCAGCATGGCCTGGCGCTTGTCCGCCGTCTTCCTGGTCTCCTCCAGCTCCTGCTGGAGTTTGTCCTTCTCTTGGCCCAGTTCAGTCACCTGCTCCAGGAGCCGGCTGTTGGCGCGGTTCACCTCCTGCAGCTGGGAGCTGACGTCATCTCTCTGGGCCAGGAGCTTCTCCTGCTCGGTCTGCCTCTGCTGCAGCTCCATGTTCAGCGCCATTTCCTGCTCCACACTCTTCTCCAGCTGGGCCAGCTGCTCCCGCAGGGCGTTGGCCTCGACCTGGTGCGTATCCCTGCTCTCCTGCTCCACTTGGCACCGGAGTTGCTCCGCCTCGGACGCATGGTTCTCCGCTGCTTTCCTTAGCTCTGCCTCCTTCTGGGCGAGCCTGGTCTGGGCATCCCCCAAGGCCCTGGCATACTCATCTGTGGCCTGGTCCTGGGACTCCTGCATGTCCAGACAATGTCGCTGCTCATCCTCACGCATCTGGGTTAGGGTTCTCACCTGCTCTTTGAGCGCCAGGTTGTGGGACTCGACACGCCTCATCTCATCGCCATGGGACGCCTTCTCCTTTTCTATCTCCGCACCCATGATTCTCACCACTCCCAGGAGTCCATGTGGTGCTCCTCTCGCAACTTCATCACTGCCATCATGTGGCGCTCCTCTGAGGCGCTCAACTCCAATTTTTGCCTTGCACAGCTCAAGCTGGGCACTCTGCTTCAGCTGTTGGACCTCACGGAGGGTGACACGCCATTGGTCCTCCACCATGGCTGCCCGTCTCTTCAGTCTCTGCATCTCTTCCATCGTGGAGTCTGTTGCACAAACCAAACATAAACCCTGCTGCACTACCTCCTCTTGCCTATCTGTGCTGCCCTCTGCCCGCATCCTCCACCATATGTGGCGTCCCCAAGGGTTGGGCGACACTCACTGACCTTTCAGAGGGCGTAGGCAAGTGTAAGAACACTGAGGAGGCAGTAATATCAGCAGAAATTATGATTTATTAAACAAACAACACAAAAACGCAGGGTGGGGTCTTTTGGGGAATACGAACACAAAGTCCACAATTCTTGTCTCTTTGTCGATGTCCGTTCCAAATCCGCAATCCAGGTCCAAGTTCCGTTGTCCAGTCCGTAATCCAATTCCAAGTAATCCAATCCAACACAAAAACAATTCCCCAACACTCTCTTTCAAAAACACTCTCCAAAAATACTGGCTGGTCAATAGACTTCACAGTTCTCTTTTTCCTTTCACTCACCAACTCCTCACAACCACGTTCCTACTCCTCTCTAAGAACAATGGGCATCAGCCCTTTAAATAGGCCTCCCAAATGGCTTCCAGCTGGTCGTTTGTCCAATTTGCCGTGACTTCGTTCAGGTGTTGCGGTGGCATGCTGGGAAATGTAGTGAAAATGGCTGCCATGTGTTGGAGGCCAGGCAGCCATTTTGTGGTGCAACCCTTCGGGCTGCCACAATAGGTATACCTCAACTATGAGAGACAAAATGAGAAAAAAAAATCCAGAAAATCACATTGTCTGATTTTTAAAGAATTTATTTGCAAATTATGGTGGAAAATAAGTATTTGGTCAATAACAAAAGTTCATCTCAATACTTTGTTATATACCCTTTGTTGGCAATGACAGAGGTCAAACGTTTTCTGTAAGTCTTCACAAGGTTTCCACACACTGTTGGTGGTATGTTGGCCCATTCCTCCATGCAGATCTCCTCTAGAGCAGTGATGTTTTGGGGCTGTCGCTGGGCAACACGGACTTTCAACTCCCTCCAAAGATTTTCTATGGGGTTGAGATCTGGAGACTGGCTAGGCCACTCCAGGACCTTGAAATGCTTCTTACGAAGCCACTCCTTCGTTGCCCGGGCGGTGTGTTTGGGATCATTGTCATGCTGAAAGACCCAGCCACGTTTCATCTTCAATGCCCTTGCTGATGGAAGGAGGTTTTCACTCAAAATCTCACGATACATGGCCCCATTCATTCTTTCCTTTACACGGATCAGTCGTCCTGGTCCCTTGCGGAAAAACAGCCCCAAAGCATGATGTTTCCACCCCCATGCTTCACAGTAGGTATGGTGTTCTTTGGATGCAACTCAGCATTCTTTCTCCTCCAAACACGAGAAGTTGAGTTTCTACCAAAAAGTTCTATTTTGGTTTCATCTGACCACATGACATTCTCCCAATCCTCTTCTGGATCATCCAAATGCTCTCTAGCAAACCTCAGACGGGCCTGGACATGTACTGGCTTAAGCAGGGGGGACACGTCTGGCACTGCAGGATTTGAGTCCCTGGCGGCATAGTGTGTTACTGATGGTAGCCTTTGTTACTTTGGTCCCAGCTCTCTGCAGGTCATTCACTAGGTCCCCCCGTGTGGTTCTGGGATTTTTGCTCACCGTTCTTGTGATCATTTTGACCCCACGGGGTGAGATCTTGCGTGGAGCCCCAGATCGAGGGAGATTACCAGTGGTCTTGTATGTCTTCCATTTTCTAATAATTGCTCCCACAGTTGATTTCTTCACAACAAGCTGCTTACCTATTGCAGATTCAATCTTCCCAGCCCGGTGCAGGTCTACAATTTTGTTTCTGGTGTCCTTTGACAGCTCTTTGGTCTTGGCCATAGTGGAGTGTGACTGTTTGAGGTTGTGGACAGGTGTCTTTTATACTGATAACGAGTTCAAACAGGTTCCATTAATACCGGTAACGAGTGGAGGACAGAGGAGCCTCTTAAAGAAGAAGTTACAGGTCTGTGAGAGCCAGAAATCTTGCTTGTTTGTAGGTGACCAAATACTTATTTTCCACCATAATCTGCAAATAAATTCTTTCAAAATCAGACAATGTGATTTTCTGGATTTTTTTTTCTCATTTTGTCTCTCATAGTTGAGGTATACCTATGATGAAAATTACAGGCCTCTCTCATCTTTTTAAGTGGGAGAACTTGCACAATTGGTGGCTGACTAAATACTTATTTTCCCCACTGTATCTTGTGAGAAGAACACAGGTTTGGTTCCCAAACCTCTCCTCGAGGCACCCCAGCCATTCCATGTATTTGTTCAATTCCACCACCAGCACACCTGGTTCAAATGAATGTGGTATTAATTAGCTGAACCAGGTGTGCTGGTGGTGGAATTGAACAAATACATGGAATGGCTGGGGTGCCTTGAGAAGAGGTTTGGAAATGGCTAAGCTAACACAGTTTGACAGATATAAAATCATAGTTTTGCATCAACAAGGCAATTCTCAGCAAGCAATAGCCTGCCTAAACATATTTTCAAGATGTGGTGTTTAAGTTGTCATAAAGAAATTTGAATAAACTGGGCAAGACAGAAAATGTAGTGGAAGACCCAAAAAGCTGTCAGCTGAACTCGCCGCCTGCCCCCCACAAGACAAGCTAATACCTCGAGGCAATGATCCGCCTCCTCCAAGACTGGACTTGCCCAACTATGTTTACCAGGTCACCTTACCGCTCCTCAGCGAGCTCGTGCCGGCTCTCCCACCCCGATTCCTCTGGGGCAGACAACCAATTGCTGCCCCTAGCGACACTTCCAGCCAGAGCCGGACTGATGCAGGACTTCGGGTTTCGAACCACAGCTGTAGTGGGCAACTTGCATTCCAGTTGGACGTTCTTACCATTATGCCACCTGGGAGGCCCTGAGGAACTGTACTTAAAGGTCACTTCCTTAAGGGACAGAAGGAAATTCAGTGAAGTGGTTGCAGAGCATCTGGCAGAGTCATCTGGCATCAAAGTACACATTTAGGCCGTGAGAAGAAGTCTTACAAGAAATGGTCTTGTCGTATGTGTTGCGGCTAAGAAACCATTCTTATGGAAAGGCAATATGCGGAAGAGATTGCAATACGTAAAGACCATAAAGCATGGAGCGACAACCAGTGGCAGAAAGTCTTATGGAGTGATGAGTCCAAATTTGAAATGTATGGTTCACAAAGAAGAGAAGAGTTGGAAAGAAGTACATTGACAGAAGGGTTGGAAAGAAATACATTGAGGCCTGCCTGCAGCCTTCTGTGAAGCACGCTGGTGGCTCTGTCATGGTCTGGGGATGAATTTCAGCCAACGGTGTAGGGGATCTGGTCCAAATCGATGGAATTATTAATGCTGAGAAATATAAACAGATCTTGATTCATCATGCTGTACCTTCGGGAAAATGACTGATTGGGAAAAATGTTATCTTTCAACACGATAACGACCCCAAACACATTGCAAACACAATTAAGTACTTGAAGTGGAAGTGTACAGATGCAACACTCACAATATTAGATTGCCCACCTCAGAGCCCTGACCTCAACATAACTGAAGCTGTGTGGGATCAGTTGGACAGGGAAAAGAACAAAAAGCAGCCAAAGACAAAAGAAGAGTTATGGCAAATCCTGACAGAAGCTTTTAAGAAATGACACCAGGACTATGTGAAAAAATTATAAGATAGTCTACCAAAGGGAATTGCTTCAATTTTGCATTATTTGATTGTTTTAATTTTAATTTTATTTAAAAAATTGTAGTTTTAGATTTTTTCACATTTTTCTCCCAATTTGGTAGCCAATTACACCCTCTATTTATTTCGCTTTACCCTCCCCACACAAGTCCACTGCTCATCTCTGCAAGGCAAGCTAATTCTCCAATTAGCCCACCCACATTCGAGACTCCTTTTACATGCTTCACAGTAGACTTGAGCCGGCTCACCCTCCCCCTTCCCCCTGCGGTGGAGAGCCAAATGCTACCAACGATCGGGGCTGACGACCTGGGCCAGTCCAGTAGAGATGCGAGTTTCGAACTGTGTCCCTGACAGGTGGGGCACACCATATCGCACCAGCCAAAATATGGTGTGTTAGACCACTATGCTATCCACTGCCCCCCAGCTTTGCATTCTAAGGGAGGCCACACAAAATACTGACTTGTTTTAAAAACATAAGACATTTTGTTACTTTTCATTGTATTAATGTTTCTTTGTGTTTACTTCAATGTTATATAGTGTTTTTTTGAGCAAATAAACACTTTCACCCATCACTACTGTAAATACTTAATGTTAGTACATTGAAGTGAAGCATTCCAGCCTTGACATATTTGTCTTGACACCATAACACATCTCATGAATTCAAGTTTCAGGTTTCAGGAAATGCAGCATATGGCATGGATTCAACCAACATTTGTCCTTTGACTAAGAAGTCAACTTTGACTTACAAGTCAATCCAAGTGTCCAGTGTCTTCTGATCACTGAACTTGCTAAACAGTGTTTATGAAGATGAATATATATATATATTGTGGCCGGCACGGTGGTGCAGTGGATAGCACTGTCGCCTCACAGCAAGAAGGTCTCGGGTTCGAATCCAGGCCGGGGGCCTTTCTGTGCGGAGTTTGCATGTTCTCCCCATGTCCGCGTGGGTTTCCTCCGGGTACTCCGGTTTCCTCCCACAGTCCAAAGACATGCACGTTAGGCTAATTGGAGAGTCTAAATTGCCCATAGGTATGAGTGTGTGAGTGAATGGTGCGTGTGTGCCCTGCGATGGATTGGCGACCTGTCCAGGGTGTATTCCTGCCTCTCGCCCGGAACGCATGCTGGGATAGGCTCCAGCCTCCCCCCCCGCGACCCTGACCAGGAATAAGCGGCTTAGATAGATAGATATATTGTGGCATCCCAAGAAGCGGCACGGGGAAAATGGCTACCTGCCCCTTTAACTCTTGTGATCTACTAGAGCCATCAGGACTACAGCTCCCAGAAGCCTGCAGTCCCACACCTTTCTCCCCCAGTAAAATTGCAGAGTACCGGAAGGGAAACGCGTGGTGAGTGAGATAAATAATTTGATAATTGTTTTAGATCGTTTACTTGGATTGGATTGGATTGAATTGAATTGAATTGGATTGTTTTGATAACCCTGTTTGTGTGTGGACTGTGGATTGTATGAGGACCTGGCTTGAATTAATGACTTGGACAATGAGAGAAGGATTATGGACTGTATGTGTTTGGATTCCCCGATCACCCCATCCTTTTTCATATTTTGTAATATGTTATCGTTTTGTTTTGAATACTGCCTCCTCCGGATTCTTCAATTGCCTATGCCCTCTGAAAAGGTCCTTGAGTGTCACCCCACCCAAAGTGGCACTACTATATATATATATATATATATATATATATATATATATATATATATATGGAGGCTGGCACTCCATAAAAGGATGTAGGAATTTGTTTGTTCACACAAGGGGATGCCTTGTCCATGGAGTCATGCTAAAGTTGGAAAAAAAACGGAAGGTTGCGAACAACAACTCCTTTGAAGGGGTTTCAAGGAAGCTACTGTCCTCAAATGTCTTTATTCAAGTCTTAACAGTAAGGATCTGTTGGTGGCTGAGCCCCCTGGTTTGGTACTCACCAGACTGAAGTCCTCCTCTGCGGGGGCTCTGAAGTACCAGTCCACGGTGGATTTGGAGGGAACTTCTTCCCTCTTCTTACAGGAGATGCAACCGAGGAGGAAAGTTTCTCCTTCCACCGCTTCGGTCATGGAGACCACCTCCGCACAGCCTGCCTCAGACTGAGGCACTGCAGAGGGACACAGCCGTCATTCAAAAAAAAGTTGTGTATATATACTCTTATAGAAATGCATAAAAAAGCATAAGAATATATAATGACTAGAGAAGAAGAAGAGAAGAGAACCATTCAGCCCATCTAGACTTGTCATTTAGCTATAGTCTGGAGAATATCCATCACTGTGTCAAGATTGAACTTAAACACCCCTCTGCTTCATCTAGTCATTATATATATATATGTTTTACTTCTTCCAGACATTGCTTTCTTAATCAACAGATATGACATACTGTATTTAACCCTTAACCTTTTTAACATATTTTGCCAGCCATTTTCACAACACCCTAAAGTTACAACTGTTTACATTACATCCAAAATAAACAGAACGAGAATGGCAGATGCTTTATTGTCCTCCTAAAAGGATATTATCTCCACCGCAGGTGCAGATGACTTGACCAACACGGATTCGCGTAACTTCAGTAAGTACACACAAATGACCGTTTTAATCTGATTCACAACAAACGGCCTGACGACAAACATATGGTTAGAACTTTATGGGTCGATTGCAATATATTTAGGACTTAAAACCTACTAGTTCATATAACTGTTAGATCACGGAACTGTGACGGCACGTCCCGCTGTTCGGCGCCAGAGGGCGGCCTTGGACACTAGATTTTTTCCTAATTGCCTTACTGAATGATTGTTTAATGGTTTTATTGTTTCGATTATTTAAGTGGATTATTGTCTCGGTGTTTTCACCTGTCTCGTCTGCGTTCACTATTTAAGTTGTCTGCTTTTTTAGATCAGGGCTCAGTCTTGAGTTTCTCTTGCCCAGAGTTACTTCCAGCGCGTTTATGCTTACCAGGACTATTTTGTGTTTACCCTTTTGTCTTTGTGTTATTTTGGTTTACTGTTGTCGAGCTATATGTTTTGGGAACCGTGTTTGTTCCACTTTTGTTTGTTAGCTGTTTCGTTTTTGTGTTTACCTTCTATCACGTTTGTACTGCCCAGAGCTTTAATATTTCAGTAAAAAATGTCATTTCTCATCGCATCTCTGTCTCCGCCTCATCTCTGCGCTTGGGTTCACTAATCACCAGCCGTGCCGTTACAGGAACTGCATTACTACAACTTGAATGGTTCCTCTTAATCGGTGAGATAAGGAGCAGCTGTTCCAGTTTTAATACAGTAACGAAGTCCTGTGGTTTAAACCTGCTAAACACACTGCAATCAACCCCGCGTGTTTATAGAACGTTATATTTGGTATTTACAACGATTATAGCGAATGTCAGGAAACTCCGGAAGGGTGGGTAGGGGAAGAGTGACATGCTAAGAAGGTACGGAAGAGATGTGCAGGATACAATTATTCGTTTTGGAGGTGGAAAGGGCAAGGTGGAAGCAGGAAGGACACTTTTAGGAAGGTAAAAGGAGAGAGACAGAAGCAAGAGCCGAGGCACAAGGAGAGGGACGGGGTATTGGAAGAAGAGAACATACATGCTACTGTACACAAATCGTTGTAAATCAAATGTTTACATGAATACAACTTAACTTAAGCAAAACAGTGACCTCATCTGTCATTACTTTGGTCTCTCAGAAATAAAACATTCCACTTACCGTATAGAATACTGAGCAAGAAACAGGAAAGTAATGCCATTCGGTAAGTCATCTTCCCACTGATATAGGTTACTGTTATATTTTATTTGAAAACCACGTTAAACATTGACGTTTTTCCACCTCTTAAACCCAAAGTGTAAAATAAGTTAAAATGGTTATGTTTTCTTCTGCTTATTACTGTTGTACTAGTCCTCATCGATTCTCCGTCGTTACTTCTGGAGAAAGATCATTTTGCGCTTCTTTGAAAGGCGCCTGTTAACTTCTTCAGACATTTACACCACCTAAAGAGGTTACAAGAATGAATGGCTTGGCACACTAATACTTCAAAATGTATTTGTGCAAAATTTCGTTCTGTCAAGACCCTCGGAAAATAGCATTCGATAAGTAATCCGTTTGGGAATTCGCTTGCGTTCTACCGCATATCCGTCCGTAGGCCTATTTCAGAAAGTTATATTTAGACCGTGTGAATACTCTGTGTCTTGAATGTAATGCCGTTTTAGAATGCAGGCCAAGCCGAACATGAGAAGGCGAAATCCACACTATTGCATGATACCAACTTCATCCCCCAACATTAATAGCGCAGCACAGGCTGTTTGATTTAACCACTCACTTATTTTATGGAACCGAGGTTTGAGAAACGCAAGCACCGGTAAGGAAAGGCATTAATAATTGAAATTCCAGTACGTTTAAAAACGGAATAATAATAATAATTAACGTATTGGTTTAACTTGAAATGCTCTTATTAAGGTTGCAATGCGTTTTTTAAACATCAGAATAGATTACGGAGAACATTATTAATTGAGTTTGCTCAATTGTAACGAGAAATAGTATTATTGGAATTCAAGTAAGGGAGTTTTGTGGTCTTTGGGTTGAACGGTGCTTTCTGGTTAATAAAGGGGGCTAGGGGGGAAAAATGTCATGCTTTTATAAAACTGGATGTAAAAAAATAACAAAAACAATGTATTATCAAAAAGCATGAAGGTAATTGCCACGCCATGCTTTATAACGCCAGCACATGTCATATTAAGATATAATTGACACTACATGATGGCTTGCGAAAGTAGGTAACTAACTATAATATAAATTATATAAAGATGTTATATTATTATATTGTACCCCATGCAAAGCAGATGCCCAGACTGAGTGCTGGAGGCTGAACAATAAGCAATCTGTTGAAAGGGGAATTTTAAAAGACTTCGAATGAAAAGTATGAAATATCACCTTCAATCACACCATGTTTATTGTATAGTTATTGGCTTTGCTTGCCAATTTTCATCCTTGGTAGCCAAACAAAGATGTTGTTTGTGAGCTTTTGATAGAAAATGCCTTTTTAAACTATGGTATAATTTTTATAATGAGAGCCATATTTATACCTATGTGCAATGTTAGGATTTTGATCATCTCTTGATTATCTTGCTCAACCATTGTTTGTTGTTGTTAATGTTATTGTAAAGTGGAGAGGGTTTGCAGTATGTGACATACAAGTAACGCACTGGTATTTATTCATGTTTGAGCACTTGTATGCATAATTCCAATACCATTTTCATCTTAAAAAATAAAACAAATTGCACTAAAGTATAATTAAATTAAGAAAATAAATGAAACGCAGTATGCCAAATTAATGCCATAGTAGACCCACTGACATCAAAACATTCTATCATTCAGACAATTGAATTAATTACTAATTAATTGGAGTGCATGGATCTTCCAAAAAGGCAAGTGGATCTGCAAATAAATAAATTAAAGTAATGGACTTCTAGTCCACAAATATTTTTTCTTTAATCACATGCATGCTGGACAGGATCACACTTTGGGAAACTGCAATTTTGACTAAGACCAGCACAGGTGAATTGCACAGATAAGTATGTAAGGGCCTTTGTTGCGCAGTCTTATTTTATTAAACCGGCGACCAGAATTTGGTAAGCAAATGTGCTGATGTGACAAATAAAGGTGGCAAACAAATATCCCTTCAGTGTGTGCTTCGCAGTAGTTAACAATAATCCCATATCATTTCACAAAAGTCTGCTGAACATTAATCAGTCATATCTTGAATCCTGTTTCAAGGCATTCCATTTATTACTGTCAGTTATTTTTTTCTGGTATAGGTTGTTCAACTCCAAAACTCTTAGCTTTCTTTTTAAATGATTTTCCCGTTTTAATACCAATTTGGAATTCCCAAACTGTATCCTTAACTCGTGCTTGCTGCAACCTATATTTCACACCACAGTTAAAAAACAAAAATATGGAGACCGGGGTTCAATTCCCCGTCTCGCCAAGTGTCGGCTCTGGCCGGGAGTGCCAACAGGGGGCGGCGATTGGCTGTCCGCCCCAGGGAGGGGGGAGGGGAGCCGACGTGACGTTCGCTGCGTATAAGAGTGGCCCTGTAGTACCGGGTTGAGGTCGACGGGCTGCGGGTGCCGTCTCGTAAGAGGCGTCACTTCGCTTCGTCACTACCGGTCGCAGGACTACGGCAGCGAACTCACATTACTAGGGGGGGATTGACGTAAAAATAGCGGGTCTAATTGGCTACCAAATTGGGAGAAAATGGGATAAAATCAGAAACAAAAAAACAACAACAAAAAAATAAAATATATATATAAATCACAAAATTACATTATCCTAAATAACATCCAGTGGGGGGGGATGTCATAAACTCCACATCTCATCACAATGTCAGATCTTTGGAGCATGTGACTGATCACAGAGACCAGTCTCCCATTGAGCCACAGCAGTTAAACTTGCACGGACATGAGTCGAGGAAGACACTTTACTTCCAGCTTTATACTGGTAGACTGTTGATTTACCAGCAGGGCTCGCTGGTGTGCAACGAGACATGGATGACCTGCCGACTAAATCCCTCCCTCCTTCCCTGGGCGATGCTACTGCTAATTATGCATCGCCCACACTGCTTCTGGCCACAATCGGCACTGGCGCAGTTTGGATTGGATACCAGACCTTGGGGCTCATCCACACACTGGAACAGAGCCTTAACAAGATGAGCCACCCAGCAGCTCAACTCTTGTTATATTTGATCCGGTATATATTTTTTTAATTCTATTTTATTATCAAGGTCAATGTGCAATTAGTGGCTCCTGGATGGTTTTTTCCATTTGCCTATATTCAGTTGGCAGGCACAGAGCGGAATGGCATATGTTATGAGTTTAAAGTTTAAATTAAAGTTGCATTCATTTTAATTTAATTTAATCATTCAATATAAAAAAATATATATACAGCATATACAGTATACAGTATACTGTATATATATATATATATATATATACAGTGCCTTGCAAAAGACCCATGCACAATTTTCACATTTTGTTGCTACTTTTATAAATGTTACATTTATAACACTTTAATGTTAATGCAGTCGCAAAACATTGCCTTAACAAGCCACACAATGAGTTGATTGGCCTCTGTGTGTGTGCCATAACAGTGACTGTCATGATTTAAGGATTAAAAACACCTGTCTTTGTGAAGATCATTGGTCGGGTAGTGAATTAGAAGGAAAGACACAAAACTGAAGATGAAGGAGCTTTGTCAGGAAGCCAGGGTTATGGTTATCAAAAGGCATAGATTAGGGGAAGGATACACAAAAATATCTAAGGGTTTGGATATCCCAGTGATCACTGTTGATGCAATGATCAAGAACTGAAAGCTGCATCATACTACCCAGACCCTACCTTGAATAGGCTATCCCTCCAAACTCAGTGACCATACAAGGAGAAGACTTGTGATGGAAGCCACTGTGAGGCCAACAATGACTCTAAAGGAGCTACAGAGTTCAGTGGCTGAGAAGGGAGTAATAGTGCATCAGTCAACAATATCAAGACTCCCCCTTACCTCCAGACACTCATCACACCCTACACCCCAGCCAGACCCCTCCGCCTCCTCTGGCAAACTGACTGTCCCATCCCTCCAGGCGCCCGGCAGCCGCTCCTCGCGGTCCCACCTCTTCTCTGTCCTGACCCCTCGGTGGTGGAATGATCTTATGCACTCGGTCAGGACCGTGGAATCACTTGCGATCTTCTGCAAGAGACTCAAACCCCACCTTTTCAGACTCCACTACCACTGAATTCAGTACATCTAGCCAATTGTCATCAACACTGCCTACTTGTTTAATACTTTTTGTATATATATACTTGTTTACTTCTCAAAAAGAAAATGTGTTACAGGTATGGTATGCAGCCTCCAACAACGATGTCTATCGCTGTATTACTGAACTGATCTCTTGCACAAACAATGATTGCTCTTACCATGTATTAATGCACATCTTGTAAATCGCTCTGGATAAGAGCGTCTGCTAAATGCTTAAAATATAAATGTAAATGTCAAGAGCATAGTACTGGCAAGAAAAAAGCCATTGCTTAAAACAAAACATCTAAAAGCCCACCTGGGGCCTGTCTCACAAAGCAGGACTTTGGTTTTAAGCCTGGGTTTTCCCACGACGAACCTTTTTTATGCTACGAACCTAACCTGCTCCGGAGTAGGTTAAATTCAGACTAACAGATCAAATCCTATAATAATCCCGCCCCCTCACCAATAAGCTCCCTGGAAAATGGCCTCACCAATCCTAGAAAATTGCGTAATTGTTTTTTTAAATATCAGATACAATATTCCCCCTGTGGAGAATCTGTATCTTTGCAAGCTTCTGGAGCCGCATGTCACAAATGCCACTCGTCGAAGCCATGAGATCACTGTGCAGCAGTATGTAGGCTATGTATTGCCCTACATTTTCTAGCCACCGGTACATATACGTATTTCCGTTGGTGATGCGGAAAACCTGAGCAAACATACAGTTCATATAGTTGTATGTATATAGTTATCAATAATAAATACAATTTACTGTTGCATATTAAGTGCGGTGTAATTTTCTCATATGATTTCAGAGTGATTGGTGAGAATCAAGAATTGCACTCACATTACGATCACCCGCTACAAAACACCCCCTTTTGTTTTTTATTTTAATGTAAAATATTTTGCTGACATAACTAATTTCTTCATTATAAGAATTCAGTTTAAGCATATGAGTTTTTAATTACAAAAATGTGAACGTATCATTTGTAATCCAGCAACATTTAAGAACTTTACAAGGGTTTGAGTACTTTTGCAAGGCACTGTATACATATATATAATATTGACATTTCTAACTCACCTCTGAGGAAATACATAGAGGTCTCCCCTGGCAACATTAGCACTTCATTTATAGCGTGTAGAAGGCTTCTGGCAACATTGACAGCACGACTGAAGCATGTACGCATGACTTGACCCAGGCTTATCAAGTATCATCAGCTATCGTACCCGTATCGTACAGCTATCAGATGCTGAGTCAATGTTAGTGTTATTAGCCAGTGAGGTGCACAAGGTTGTTTCAATAGGAAAGAAGGGTAAAATACCCAGAGGTTGAAGGACAGTAGGATGTTCGTCACCATCCAAGGATACAAGAGATAACAAGATGATTTTGCCATGACTGAAGTTGACTCTTGTTCCATGAAACATGGAACATGGTGTAATGTATGAAATGTGTATAACATAATTAAACCAGGATCTCATACATATTTTTTGGAACTTCTTAGGATGTAATATAAAAAGATTGTATGGTCTAATCTCGGTAGGCCCAGTACCTAGGTAGAACATTTCTTTTTGTATCCACGAGCAAAATTTGTATTGCTTCAGTATTGTTAGAATGCAGGGGATATGGAAGTGTCATTTCCGGTTTGTTTTAACACCTCTCTGGCAAAATTTGTATGTGCCAAAACATTTGCAAGCCAGAGATGTTCCATACTAAATATAAGATTAAAGGGTGCTTTCTACACAGTCATTAACCTCATTCGTCACATATTTCACTTCTACTTACTTTTCAATCATTTTTTTCAATGTTATTTTGTCTGAAAGCTCTGTTGCATGTATTAATAAATCCTGTCCTATGATTAAAATCTGGGATATAACTTATCAAATATCATCTAAATAATTGCATATTTATTTTTAACCATCATAATTATAGCCAACACAACACAAGCTGCAATATCTGACGAGTTGGGAATGAAAACGTGTTGTTATAGCACTGATGCTATTATTGTTATCATTGCTTATTTATTATTATTGATACCAATAATAATATTATGTGAAAATGATTTAACTTCAGTTTTTTGGTCATACGCTGAAAAACATAGCACATAAAATGTTTTGACTGTTTTATATGATAAT
Organism: Aldrovandia affinis; assembly: GCA_029706075.1. NCBI lineage: Eukaryota > Metazoa > Chordata > Actinopteri > Notacanthiformes > Halosauridae > Aldrovandia > Aldrovandia affinis. The sequence goes on along the minus strand of JAINUG010000271.1, from coordinate 231,175 downwards.
TAAGTGGTATGATATTACATTTATATGATATGATACTACTGATGGCACTGGAGCATGTATGCAAGATCCTGTCCATCATGTGACCCACAGGAAGGGTCACATGACACATTGGAAAGGAGGTCCAATTGAAAGGAAGACCCTACCCTCGGGTCATCCTTTTAATTGAACATCTAGTTATTTCTAGTGTAGATTAAGGAAACAAAAGAACACTTTAAAAATATGGGTATTAGATGGACGTGGCATGGTTTAGGAACCGTTTAAGAGTCCCTGAACAACAGCACATACTTTCCGTACAAGAGACTTGGCTTGAAAAACACCAACGACATCAATACACTTTTGTAAAGCACCAGTAAATGCCTATTACAGGTTTTTGTTATTAGTTATTATCAAAGGGAGTTTGTGACTAACATTTACTCAGAAGCACTGTTATAATACAGGCCATCAGTGTGTAGAACATGGAATACGGAACATTTGCGACACCATTTGCGAATGTGAATGCCATTGATGGGCATTAAACAGGAAATTAGCCGTTTTAAACATAGCCCAACAGAATGGGCAAAGATGCTGTTACATATATAGGGTCCTGACCAACAATTTCCCTTGTGCCCAGACATGGGCCAAAAATAGTTGTATTTGTAAATATCAACTTTTCCAAATATTTGAACCATAAAATGTTCATATGCTTAACTAAAGCACTTATTTGATTGAATATTCTAATATTGATCTTAAAAAGATAAACAGTATAGCCTGAAACCAAATTGTTAGTCTGTACATTTAGAATCATCTTACAACACACACAATAGTTTGAGGATTTCAGATTTGAAGTAAAATAAACATGAATATGAAAATTTGAAATACAAATCTGCTAATACACTTATTTAGGTTACTTCCCCAAATAAAATTCTTAAAGTGGGTGTCGAAACCTTTTCAATTATCATCTTAACTGGAAAGTGGTCTATGAGTTCCAAAACTCAAAGCTCAAAGTTTGTATAATGTATAATAGACACAGACTCGAAATCCAACAATGCAAGATATTAATTACAAGGAATTCCTTTTGAAAAGTGTATTACCATTACCACAGATTTATTAAGTGTATTTCCACAGTAGATAGCACCTCACCTGTCAAATGTATTGTTTTGTGAAGGGATACATTAGAGAGAAATTAGCCAATCAGTAATCAAAGTATGCTCACTTGAAAATATTAACATGATATTGATGTAGTTATGGTATACATCATGTACAGCTTCCTTTGGGATTACTGTCACAAATTATTGGATACTCAATTTGAGAAAAATAATAATGTTGTTGTTAAACTCTTTATTTTCCACAAATGGTTTCAGCTACCAGGTATCCACACTTTCAACAATTAGGCCCCCACTGATTTCACCTGCCACTCTATAATTGAATTAATTTAAAAAGGTAACGTCTTTCTAAAGGAATCATGTGTCACATAGCACATTACAGAACATAAAACATTAGTTGATCTAACTGATTTCCTGGGATGTAAACATGGGACATATATTGTTCATGGCATGCATGGCTATTTCTGGCCTAATAAAGCATAAATGATGCTTTAATAGAAATTAAAAGTGTATAATTAAGAACTATTAACAGCTGGTTATAATTCAGAGGTGCAATTATGGTTGGAACGAAAACCAGCATACACAGTGGGTCCCTAGGACCAAGGTTGGGGGCCACTGGTGTAGAGTACTGGAGTGCATGGATCTTCCAAAAGGCAAGTGGGTCTGTTTCTTCTGGGAAGCATGGGGAAGAAAGGAAGTCGGATATCTCTGTGGGAACAACAACAGGTGGGGGGTTGGCAAACAACTTGCTTCTCTTAGCAGGTGGATCTTGGTGGCTCTTGTCCTCATAGGGAGAGAGACGCTTCTCCAGAGATTACTTTAGGGCAGTCACGTACTGGGTGTTGTACTCTGCAATGAAGTTTATCAGAAAGGTTCTGAGACCAGCAGGGCTTGGAATAAGTAAGCTAGCACTAACAATGTTGGAACCTTGGGCGAGGAGGGTGGCATCCTCGATCAATTCTAATATTTCCACAAGTTCTTGAAGGCAGTGGATGTCAGCCTGAGTGATCTTGACTGGTACACTTACAAGCTTTATTTTGTCTTTGTCTGCTCCCAGGATGGACTGGATCATCTTGAAATGAGAGTTTCAACATACAGCAGTCGAAGGCTGAAGCCTCTTCTCTCCATCCAAGATGTCAGCTGCAATGGTTGACTTATGGGTGTCGGACACAAGAGACCCTGCTTTGATATGGGCTTTTTGCGATATTTGATACATGGATAGGCCATCTTTCACAAAGAACATGAGCTTGAAGAACATTAACAAAGCAGGCTTCACGATTGGGGAGCAGCTCAAGGGATTCCACAACATTGCGCTCCACATTAGTGGACTCATCCTCACTTCCAGTGGTATCACATGCTACATATATTTACTCAAACCCAGGTAGGTCAGATGCCTTTCACATATTACTAGCATTGTCAATAATGATATTGCTGATTTTGCCATGGATTCCAAATGCAATGTTTATGTTATCCCCTGTATGAGTGCCTCTTGCAGGCCAGCAGCACATTTTACAGCTTCTAGTTGTGAATGAAATGGCCAGTTGTGCCCAAGAAAGATTTAATCTGGAATGATGACCCAAGATCCAGAGTGATGCATACAGTAGGTGTAGCCTTAACTGGTTGAAAAGATAACTTCGTATGCTAATGTGCATTGTGAAGAGACCTCCTGTTTTCATGGTTCAGAACATTGTAGCTTGGATCCACTGCCTACATAAATCTTATGGAAGCTGGGAAAGTCAACATGGGACAGGGGAGTGATGATGCAATGAGTTATTGATTTTTGTCTTTGTGTATTTTGGAGCACTTTCCTTTTTAATAAAAAAGGTTTATTCACATTAAACTTGGTTTGTGCTTCTTAGTTTGTACTAGCACATGTGACATGCCCAACCACACTTTAGGTCATACCAAAATGTGTAAATTCATTTAATTAATTTGACTCCAGTGTCTTGAAATTAAACTCTTATGAGTGCCTTTTATGAAATGCTAACAAGCCGATGGTAAGTGATAAAAGGCTGTAGTTCTCATATGCCACATTGCACACATATCTCACATCATCCTGGAATGGAGCCACGCCACTTATTGTGAATTTTAGAACATATCGACGGCGCGTTAGCATTTCATAAATTGCACCCCAGGGGCCATATGTACAAAGATTATAAGAGTAGGAGTACTGATCTAGGATCAGGTTTCCCCTGTCCATATCCTATCCATGTCCATTATGAGCTAAAAGGCTAAACTGATCCTGTATCAGCACTCCTACTCTTAGAAGCTTTGTACATACGGCCCCAGGTTTGTATTTAGTCAATGTATTTCAAGGACTATCTTTGTCAAAATGTTTGAGTTCATTAAACTATTTTACAAATATTATATTTAGATTTGTAATCAAATTGGTTTGGAAGGTAGTTCTGACCTGTATCCAAATTTGAAAGACTAGTTACTTTTTGAGCTCAGCATTCAAATATTTTGAAAATGTAGTTACTTTCTAGGATCTGTATTCTAATATTTTGAAAAAGTTGTTATTTTCTGAGATCTGCATTCAAATATTTTTACTTATACACAAATTATTAGTTACTTTTCACTATCCATCCATCCATCCATCCATTGTCTAAGCCGCTTATTCCTGGTCAGGGTCGCGGGGGGCCTATCCCAGCATGCGTTCCGGGCGAGAGGCAGGAATACACCCTGGACAGGTTGCCAATCCATCGCAGGGCACACACACCATTCACTCACACACTCATACCTACGGGCAATTTAGACTCTCCAATTAGCCTAACGTGCATGTCTTTGGACTGTGGGAAGAAACCGGAGTACCCGGAGGAAACCCACGCGGACACGGGGAGAACATGCAAACTCCGCACAGAAAGGCCCCGGCCTGGATTCGAACCCGAGACCTTCTTGCTGTGAGGCGACAGTGCTATCCACTGCACCACCGTGCCGCCTACTTTTCACTAACCTTTTTAAAAAAAAAAAAAAAAAACATTTATTTTACATACAATCAATTTATACAGCTGGACTTACTGAAGCAATTCAGGTTAAGTACCTTGGCTCAAGGGTACAAGGGCAGTGGAATCAAACCTGCAACCTGTGTAACAAGCCCAGTTTCCTAACAATTGTAGTACACTGCCAAATGTGGGTTAGGCAGCCTGGTCTAAGCTGAGATACTGTACGCATTGACAATGCAGTGAGGACAAGTGTTTGGTGGTGTGTTTTTGAATCAGGTTGTCAAGTTTAGTTGCTCCTAGCCTGCTAGATCTCAGAAAACTCCTATTCATAGCAGCCTTGGAACTCAAGTTTTCATTTTCCATCATGTCTCCTCTGAGCCAGGAGTGTCTATAAAGCAGGTAGATGTAGCAAAATGTTTAGTGGGTTCAGTGTTGGGGTGGGTCTGGAACGAAACGTCTGAAGGTTAATCACTGGTTCTGAAGGAAGTGCAAAGACTTCTGGTGTGTGCTGGATAGACTCTCAGACCTATCAAGAGCAGAAGGGCTTCAGGGTGTAGAGGGGATTAGTACAGATATTGTAGGCTGTGCCGAATCTACTGGAACATATTCTTATATTATTAATAATATTTATATATTATACATATTATTATACTGAAACAAGATAGAGACAATGACGAGTTTCTCAGAAAGCATACATTTTATATGTAAATATATATTTTTGGGGATAGTGTAACCTTAAGAAGGTAAACACGTTTCAGTACATCTAAATACATCAACCATGTTTGTTGCCTTCTTATTGCCTTAGTGCAACTTTGCTCTAAAGAGGCAGTCTTATGTCCTAAATGCATCAACTTGGTCAATAATACACATTTTTTAAAGGAGATGTTGTCCACCTTTTTTTAAGCATAATCTCCCTTGTTTATGGCACATAACGTGTGTCATACTAAAATCTACAAATAAACATCTAAGAAATATCCACCATGTTTATGTGCAAATCAGGAAGAAAAAAATCGCCCTTTGCCCTCACCTGCTGGAGCAATATTTTGCTAGTAAGAAAAACAGCCTGCATATTCAAATATCAGCATTGTAAACCTGCCTCATATATTCAAATGAGACAGATTAGATACGATATGTTTCTTATTCGCGGTGTTGCGTGTCGATTCTTGGAAAAGTAAAGGAAAGCAATCTCTCTCTTTCTCTCTCAAATTCAAGTTGCCTCCTCTCTCCCTCCCTCTCTCTCTCTCTCTCTCTCTCTCTCTCTCGAATCTCACGCGCTGGTAGTTTGTATTTTTAGCCGTGATCAGGTTTCCAGCCACCCCATTCACTGCCCGCAGGCATCCAGCCACACAGCTCCTCTGGCTCCCCGACACAGACAATAAACGCGACATCACTTCCCACCTTGAAGACCTGGGGCTCGCGCGAGGACCATTCTAATTGCAGGTTGTATTCTGTCCGCATGCAGTGACGAAAAATAGCTGGTATGGAAGTCGGTTTCCGCCGAACATGTCCAGGTTTCATTTATTATTCTTTGTTCATTGCAGGTAATTCACTGTGAATATTTTGAGCAAGTCTACAAAGAAAAACTGTTAGGATCGGTGGGGAAATCATCTCTAAAGTGCGGGTAAAGTTAGTTAAGTCGATAAAATAATCCATACACTTTTGTACTGTAATCAAAAATACAGAGGAACGTACTGCTATATACTACATACAAACGTGAAACTTGTTGGATTTGTAGCCTAACGAAAATGAGTCTGAATTATATTTACATTAGATAAATGTGTTAGGCTATAGGCATTTTAAAATATTACTTAAAAGTCCATTATCTAAAAATAAGTGAATTAATAAATACTGTTTTACCCATTATATTATAAACGTATCATATTGACACGTTTTATCAAGAGTCTGTTATTTAGTTGCTCAGAAGATTCAGAACGTACCATCACAATACTTTGACCAAGGAAACAACGATCGATGTTTCAGAAATACATGGAACGGTCAGCAAAGATAGTCCATTGATTTGGCAGATCCGCAGGCGAAATATAATGTTTCCACCAGCAAAAAAAATGCTGATGGGAGTGTGTCCCCCTGTATGACATATCCAATTGAATAGTCATTAACCAGCATCGAGATCGGCTGTTATCGGGGAGTGATTTTCTGTAGGACGATTTTCATTCAATTCCCTTGTTTAATATTATTACAACAGTGCAATTTATGCCACAAACATAACATCGATGAGATATAACCCTATTATCTGAAGATGTGGATTCAATAGGCTACCAGAATTGATAAAATGGGAATTCAATACCACAGTTTATGTAAACCGGACATGCACGATTTTGACGCATACTGTTGCTGTTACATTTCTCAATTGTGTATTATTGTATGTAAACTAACTCACACCCAAAATATTGTTAATGTAGCTATTCGATTATGTGCGATTCTTCGTTGAGGCTTTTTATTAGACAACACTATGCTAAGCATGGCTTTCTTCTGTGACACCACACTCACTGAAAGTATGTTTATCATCCCCCCTCCCACCCCCCATACACACACCTCTCCCCTGTCTTTCTCTCGAACAGAACAAGGTGACCTATCCTTCAGCTAGCCGCGAGCCGACGGGAAGTGGATATCATATCACTCAAACCGCGTCCTAGAGGCAGCTGGATCCAGAAAAAAGAAACACACTTATTCACACACACACACCGGAATACCGAGTAATGGCTACGGAGGAGCCCAACGTCCCGTTCTTACAAGGTGAGAGGAAGTGCCATGAGGAAGGACACTTGCCCATATGCATGGCAAAAAGTGCTGTTGTAGTTCTGCACGTGACTTGTAAACATTTCATACATTTAATTAACATAATTTAATGATACGATATTAATCAGGACTAGCTACTTAAACTGATTTAAGTATTATTATTTACAACCATAGTTCTGTGCTTCACTACCTGAAGGATTTCCAACTATGACTTAATGTCATACACTAAATGCTCACAAGAGGACGCACGAACTCAAAGTATGTCGAGGTTCTGAGATTAAAGAGGCTGATTTTCGAAAACTAGTGGATTTAAAACAGGTTTTGGGAAGCTCCCTTCGTATTAACTCCGTGGTTACTAAACGTAAGAAAAACGCATGTATAAAAAAGGTGATATGATAACTTAATTTTCTGTCTAAGCACAACATTCACGTTTGTGGTTATTATTCATGTATAGATATCCACATTGTTTGGAAATTACAGATCCCATCGGTTGTCACATACCCTGTCACAAATGACACTTAAAAAAACATAAGCTTGTTAGCTTGGTGGGAGAATATCACGCAAGGATAACCATGTTTTCTGACAGCTTGCTAGCCAGTGTGTTTCTGGAATTACCAACAAACTACACGAAACTGTTAAGTAGGAGGCCGTTTTCGGCTAGCTAGATGTATTATCTGTTGCACAAACGGCAATGCGAAACTAGATATACTGACATGTGATGCTGTCATGCTCTAACGTTCACCCTTTACTGTCGTGTAATTTTTTGTTAGTAAATACAACAGTGGTTACTTTCCTCAAACATGACACTCTCTTTACGACCAAATATCATTTCCAATTGGCTCAAGTGTCTATCCATCATAAACACCCGTTACTTTTTTTGTTTGCTCGTTCACGGGGTGGATTGTACCACAAAGTTTTTAAGAAAGGGGACACTTTCTTTAGATTAGATACGTGAATATGCTAATAAATACATATGGTAAACATTTTATACACATATATACTAAAAACAATCATTTTTATTCCATGCTATAATTTCAAAAAATAAATGCTGAGGAAAAAGAATTACATAAAAGAATGTATATTATCGCGTCTACCTTCCTTTGCGAACTTTTTGTAATCTGACTTTTGTAAGTGCAGGGGAACCGGTTAGGAAATAAAGATCCGTTTTACATGGCATTTAAGAAAACAAAATGTATATGTGTTTAATATATGATTATAAATGCACAAACGAAAAAGTGTAGTGGGGCAACGTATAGAATCGCTGTAATTTGAATATATTGGGTGCGGGAGACAAAGGGAACAGAAAACTTCCATTAGCTAGCTAGCTAGCAAGTAAAACTGGCCTGGACCGTTTTGTATTGTGCAGATAGCTAACGTTAGTTGCTTCCTTCCCTTGTTAACTCTAGCTACAAACTTAGTAGGTAGCTATTTGTAAGACGGACTTTAGCTTGCTACCGTCGGTAGACCCGGCGGTAGGGAAGGGGGTACCTAGTGAGCTAGCTAGCTAGCTACTTTAGGGGGTTACGCTTAAAAAGATGCTGATGTGTTCTTGTGAAAAAGTGGATTTTAATATCACCTCTCGCACCGTCGCTCGGCTCGTCTTCGAGGCCGAGCAAGATAATCGCAATGGGGGAAATTCGTCGAACGGGAGGTAAGTTGGGGGCAAAATTGGAATCTTCGTTTTCTGTTCTTTTTTTGGGTGCCAGGTGAGCGTGTTAGCCACGCACGATTTGTTATCACTCGATAGATGCAATAAAATAAAGTGTTAACGTAAAGTAGCCATTGGAGTCGTATAGCTACATTTTCCTAACAACTGCTGTTTTGAGAAAGGGAACACATCCCTTTGTCTACTCGGTCTTGTTCCGCAATTGGATTGTCACACTGTTCTGCTAGCGACTTCCAGTATAGCTAGCATGCCATCGTTAACATTTCGGAACAACAGCTGGCCAGCTAGCTCGCTTGTAATTTTCAGGGGTAACGTTACTTTGGGAGACAAAGAAAATACAATTTATTCGTTATCACTTGCTAGGGTAGCTAGTAGTTCAAAATGTATCCTGCGACTACTTTTGAACCCAGTGACCTAAAATGTTGTTATCTTTTGCTAACTAGCTAGTATAATAAAACTATGTTGGGGGTGTTTGGAGGACATGCCTTTTAGCCAAACGGCTAACTTGCCCTCTCAATCACGTATACATGTGGCGATATTTAGTCAGATAGCTAATTTAGCTAGCTTAAGTGTGGTGCGAGGTTGCAGTGGGTGTCAAGTTTACTTTTAAAGTAGCATGGATGTCAAGATGACCACATTTATATCGGCACCTCATTAATACCAAGCTTTATCTAAACATATAAAGATCCAATTGTCCAAAACAGTAGACAAAAGGCACGTAATTCCTGTTTCATAATAAGACGAAATATTCCATTACATTAGTTGCAAAATTGTAGCAGCTGTTGGAGCAAGAATGGAAAAACCGAAATTGAGACCTTTCCAGTTAAGAGATATGACCCTGTACCCTGTGGCTGAGATTTTTTTGGTGGAAAATTCTTCATTGTCAGGATAATTGATGCATGAAGAGGTGAAGTTTGAAAAAGACTCAATGGGCAGTTTGTTAAATTATTAACTTAGTTCAAGGTAAATCTGTGTATAGTATTTAAAAAACAAAAACAAAAAACAATCCATTCACAGAAGTGCAGTTTCAACTTGAGTATATTAAATCTTTTTTTTTGGATGAGGTCGTAGTAGTAAGGAATTTAATACCATATGGCCAAACTTGATCAAAACTACAACAAAAAAACGAAACACTTAAACCGCAAGGCAGTAAGTGGAATCAAACGTGGAGTCCACTTCTCTTAAGTGTGTCTTGACTGAGCTCCCTGCAGAGAGTGGTGGTTTGTGTTTTACAGCAGATAAGAGGCTGATAGCGGGGCCGGTTGGAAGTGTGCTAAATGAACCAGGACAGGGCAGCGCCAAGCTGGGATTACTATGGATTACTGTGTGCAAACAGGGCTGTGCCAAGATTTCCCTTGTTCAAACAGATGCTCATGCTCAGGCCTTGAGACCAGTGCGGACATGCACGCGCCGGTAGAAATAGCATTGCTGCTAAATACACATACACATGCATATGCATGCATGCATACACACACACACACACACGCGCGCAGAACCCAGTACTGACTACACAGGCGTGAGGGACCTGCAGACACAGGCTTGTATGCGTTGCGATTGCACTTGCATTGCCATTTATCTACACACACATGTACCTATGCACACAAGACTACTAGAGTAGGAGTAGAACAGACAACTATTTGGTTGGTTTCAGTTTTGACTGCATTAAGGAGAGCATATTCACGCCAGAGGTTGCAAAGTATAATCCATGGGAAAATGATGTATTATAGAGCATTGGACCACAGAGTGCGTTTCTTTGGCTCAGTTGTCATTCTTACATCAATGGGTTAAATTCCAAATCAGGGCCTAGTGAGTAATAATAAGAAATATATAAACGTTGGAAGCTTTTTATAACATTGATATCTCACGCCACAGATGGCTCAAATTCCTTGAAGTGGTAAGCAAACCACATTACCGGTTGACAGAGGCACAAAATACTAATTGTATTCCCCCATGATAAGGCTATAGGCTTGTCCCTCATTGAATTGATTTAGTCCTCATATCTACATGGTTTGTGTTGCCATAACACTCGGAACATGCTGTATTTTTTTAAAATTTAATTTTTTTAAAAAAAAAAAAATTGTTTCTGATTTTATCCCATTTTCTCCCAATTTGGTAGCCAATTAGACCCGCTATTTTTTACGTCAATCCCCTAGTAATGTGAGTTCGCTGCCGTAGTCCTGCGACCGGTAGTGACGAGGCGAAGTGACGCCTCTTCCGAGACGTCACTCGCCAAGCCGTCGACCAACCCGGTACTTACAGGGCCACTATACGCAGCGAACGTCACGTCGGCTTCCCTCCCCTCCCTGGGGCGGACAGCCAATCGCCGCCCCTGGTGGCACTCCCGGCCAAAGCCGACACTTGGCGAGACGGGGAATTGAACCCCGGTCTCCGTGGCCAGCGTCGGACGTTGTAACCACTGGACCACGCGGGAGGCCCCACATGCTGTATTTTTGACGGAAATCATACAAGGACCTACTTTAGTAAAGATTCAAGATTCAAGAGTTGTATATGCCATCTCCAACAAGTGCAAGTGCAAGTACAAGTACTACTAGTACATTGGAATTCTTACTCCAGCTCTTTCCTGCCATATAGAGCAAAGTACAAAATACAGAATATAGGTGCAAGTACAATACAATAGGTGCATATTACAAAATAAAATATAAGTACAAGGGTAAAGTGGCTAGTGCAGTAAGCAGCAATGCCAAGGGGTAGTAGGCTATGAGTCAAAGACTCCAGCAGACCAGTAGGGATGGTTGTGGGGATGGGGTGTAGGTGTGAGTTGTCCAGGGGAGTAGTGGGGTGGTGGTGTAGTAATCACAGTGTACATGGATCAACAGATAATCACTGGGGACCCCAGTAAATTAATTTTAGAATTGCAGAAGTCCCCCCCCACCCTTACTACCTGCTCCAAAATGCCACCATGAGGCATTTAAAAAGAAGCTTATGTATTTTCTTACAAGCAAGTGTCTCATCTTTTCTTGTACCTACATGCAGCATTATCATATTAAGTTCACGCCGCCTTAGCTAGACTGCTTAAGCACAGACTTGTCCACTTCAATCTAATAATCATACATGTACAGTTTTTTTAATTTTTATAAATCTTTTTTTGTTTGAGACTGGAATGCATCCAATGCATCAAGCATAAAGCACAAGATCCCACCAATCACGCGTGATCGATAATGGAATGATTATTCCATGGTTTGCATCTTTGAGGTCCTAATATATATACTTGTACCACAAAGAGGTTGATTTCCTGACATCTGATGGATACAGGGCCCATTGTTGGGATGATATAAGTATTTGAGCACCAACCAAGTTGAGAGCTCTTAGTCTAGAAGGAGGGTAATACAGCTTGTCTTCAGCCTGTAAGAGGAAAGAGGAAAAAAGCACCATCGTGATTCACATTCGACAAGCATTTGCCATCTACACACCCGCATCGTGCTGAACTTTGATTGATAACCCCCGTCATTCATCTGAATTCCTCGGTAACGATGATTTAATACTATGGAGGGGAGCTTAAAAGAAAAAACCTGTTTTAAAATCAACATTAGCTGAGGGGAAAAAGACTGATAAGATGCTGTAGGAAAGAAAAAAAAGTTCTGTATGAGGTTCTGTGTGATTTGTCTTTGGTCCACTTTATCGTCATCTCTCCGTCTGTATCCAGCCTTGCATTACAAAACATCCCAGTAACACATGCTACAGTAGTAATACACCCCTCCGATTGGAATATGACCTTCTTTGGGGAAGAAGATGCACACGTTGTAAACATTAGGTAAATGTTATTAAAATATGCGGATTATTTGACATGGAACTGTCAAAGCCTGTTAAGAATGGATTCAGTGCAGAGCCAGCTGCAGACATTTGGCCCGAACGCTGTTATGACAGCGAGTGTGTGTAATCTAAATTCACACAGAGGCGAACGGCGAGGCTGTGGGAAGTTTACATAACCCTCGGCTAACTCCAGCTCAGTGAGCCGGCACTTTCTTTCACTGGCGCGAAATCGGATGTTCCACAGCCCCCAAAGGAACGGGACGCGGAGGGGAGAACGCGCGGCGCGTGAAATCACTCTCCTCTCTGGGGAAATTGGAGCACGTGCGTCCCGAACCGGTCATGTGACCCAGCAGTGGCGGTGGCAGCAGCTTGAGTCTCAGGACTGGCAGGGTCAAGACGGGGAGGACCAATGAGGGAGTCCGTTGTCTGAGCGCCGCAGTCCTGGCAGTGGCTCAGCCCACTCCATCTCACACATCCTAAAGAGTCACACTCGCTTGCCGCCCCCAAATTTCCTGCAGTCCATTCAGCACAGAGAACAGCCACAGAGAGCCTCCGTGCGGTATGTGACGAATTGGACCCTGGCACAGCGACGCCGTGGCAACCGGGTTAGAACCAGGAAGTCCCCCTGTTTGCACAATGCCCCGGCCACTGTGCGTTGAGCAAGGTAGGCTACTAAACAGCAGGGCTCGATCCTCAACAAGTAAAATCGTGCTTGGCTCAATGCGTCTCTCATGGGATGTGCAAGCGCCTGATAAATGAAAGTGTCGCTGTTTTTGGGGGTGAGGCCTGAAGTTTGCACCAGCAGTTCATTTATTTAAAGTCCCTTGCTCTGGTGAACTTACTTAAATTGCAAGGCAGAGAAGGAGCTAACAGCTATAATTTGTTTTGTCGGCCCATAATTAAAGAGATCTTCCTGAACAGTTTAGTCTCTGTTCTGTGATGAGGACGTGGGATGAGGAAGTGAAAAGGCTTTAAATGAAACAAAACTTTTAACAGTTAAAACTTTTTTTAAACTTTATTATTTTCAAAAATATAAACCAGGTATAGCCTAAAATCGGAATATTAAATAATAATAGGCAAAAACAATAGTTTAGCACAAGACAAATCTGTAAGGTTATTTGCAGCCAAACAAGTCCTATTTGAACTTTTAAGTACGGTAGTTTCCAAGCTTTTAAAAGAAGAGATAGTTGTAGTTTTGCGGAAGGGTATTTTTAAAATATTCAATCTTTCTCGTTCATCCGCAAAACATGACTTCACCATACATATCCTTTCCCCCGTGAATACGTTTGGAGCACATTGCGATTTACCGCCAAACACTGACACATACAATGCACTTCTCTAACCCTGGGATGTTTTGTAATGGAAGGGGCTTCTTTAAAAGAAGCATTCATAAAGGGCACGCTGCTGGATAAGCCCTCAGGGCTTTCCCCCTGAAAAGTGTTCTCTGGAACCCGGATTTGTGTGTCTTCCTTCCTCAGCCTCCAGCAGAAGGCTTCTGGCAACAGGCCCCGCTGTCACTCTGGTGTGGCAGATTGTGAAACCGCAAACACAAAGTCTTGTAAACTCTTGAGCGGAAGGGTGGAGGAAGAAGAGATCTATCCATGACAGGAAAGAGAGTGGAGAGAGGGGAAGGAAGGTGCTTGAGCAAGCGAGGGAGGGAAGGGAGGGAGGGAGGGAGAGTGTGGAGGAGAAGCGGAGAAACACTGAAGCACAGCGAAACCCAGTGGCGGGGTGTAGGAGTCTCTACCCACATCATTTGGGGTGGGGGAACTGAAAACTGGAAGGGGGTTTGAACATTTTTACGGAGCCCCGACTTTGTTTCCTGCTGCAAGCTTATCGACTGTGAGGATAACCCGAATTTAAATTATTGCAATACTGTACCGGACCTTTGTTGGGCGGGGGAAAACGAACTGTGAGCATTGGGCAGTTTTGGATGTGTTTTCATATTGGCCAGAGTACTTTGACTGCAGTTTGACTTGATTGTTTGGAACGACTGCAGAAGGAGCTTGAGGCGCATGAACTGCCGGAAAACTTTTAACATTCACGATGGGAAGACTCCTCTGCAAGAGAAGCCCCACCAATCATGACTCCCCTGCCGCTCTGACCGAAGGACAAATATGGCTGCCACTTCCTCTCTGTTAAAACACTCCCAAAGTTGAGGCTAGCCTCGGCCATATCTGTCTGAGTGGAACTGAGCGTCGTCTTTGCGCCAGCGTTTCTTTGGGCAGGATGAGACGTTGGCTCTGAGCAACAAGTGGACAAAAGGGGTCAGCCGAGAGGCGGAAGATGATGATGATGTCTGACGTGCTGAGCCCGCAGGCCCTCCCGATCCCCACGCTGACCATCCTCCCACCGTCGTCCGACACAGAGTCCCGCTCCCGCTCCCCCAGCCCGCACCCGCGCCCACGCCGCCACCGGGCCCGCAAGGAGAGGGTGCGGGAGGGGAAGAGGCGGGGTGAGGAGCCCGAGGACCAGAGGAGACCGCGGCGGGACGAGAGGGGGCGGGGGCGTGGCCGGTCCCCCACTGAGGAGGACCAGCGCAGCCCTTCCCCTCTCCTCCTCCTGCCCCCTCCCCGCTCCTGGTCGCGCAGCTCCTCCCCCAGTAAGCGCTCTCGATGGTCCCTCAGGAGCCTGCTCAGCAGGGAGTCCACAGACTGTGAAAGCTGCAGGTCAGTGCTCCCTCCACTCGGATAATAACGGCTGCAGGTCAGTGCTGCTTCCACAGATAATATCAGCTGCGGGTCAGTGCCGTCTCCACTCAGGCAGGAGAGATGCAGATCAGTGCTCCCTGCACACACACAGATGACTGCAGGTCAGTACTGTCTCTACATATATTGTAACCGCTGAGGGTCAGCGCTGCCTCCATACAGACTGACAGCTGCTGGTCAGTGCTATCTCCACTCGGATGTGAGAGCTCCACACAAACTGTCATTCGTTCTATACTGGCGCAGTTGTGTGCTGTATAGCGGTTAAGCAGCTCAGCCTGTTACCCAAAGGCTGCAGGTTTGATTCCCTGGAGGCTTGTCTACTGCTGTTGTACCCTGTATCGTGGAACCTAACCTTGATTTCATAAATGGCTAATATCACCTTGTGTTAGTGTTTACTAAGCAAGTAAAAACAGCAATGTGATCTACCCAAGGCCTGGGAAATGACTGCCATGAGGGTGTAACAGGACCCCTTCATGTCAGGCTGTGTTGGTGGCTTACGTCACTGCACATGCAGGTTTGAGTCCACCAGTGTGGTGCCGCAGGCCCATGGCCGCCATGTTGCTTCGTTACACAGCTGTTGTTTGGTGTTTCTGACCTGTTGCTCTCGATTCCAATGCAAATTGTGGAAATGGGTGTCAGAAGAAGGTGAACTGTGAACACTTGATTTGTTTGTTTTCAGTAGCTACGTGGTTTGTTTACCCAACTAGGCTTCATTCAAAAATAGCATTTGCAAGATGCACATGATTTACATACCTAAGTCTTCTGGTTGCTGTATTGCTTACTTGGTTTGAATGCAAAGATCAGTGTTTGCTTATTTGGGAAACGACATGTTTGTTTCCACAACTTTTGTGATTATGGTCATTATGGTGATCGTGATTATGATTGTTATTATCATTATTAGCTCTTTTTCATTGTCATATGAACATTATTTAATTATTTTTATTGAAGTTTATTCATATAAAATGCTATTTAAACATATTTAAAATGAATTTGTAGAGGCTGTATTAATATTAATAAAGTAGATACTGTTGTGTTATGTATGAAGCTTGGTTAGCTTTCCGTACTGTATATCTCTCAGCCAATCCAGCACCCAGTTTCCTGAGATTCTATCTGCCTAAGACGCAGAGTAGCCCGTTCGTCAGTTTTTAGTCTTCCCTCCAGGTTGCGCAGAGGACGAAGGGCTGTCTTTAACCAATCAGAGGTTATTACTGGGGCGCTCCTGACACGTGCGTCAGAAAGAGGGACGCGCCTCCACCGTTGCAAGTCTTGGCAACCACTCAAAGTGCAGGACGGTTGGCAAACGGATTGGTTGCAATTAGAAAAAACAATTGTGTGCGAGGCATTCGTGCATGTGTGTGGCACCTTTGGTATGAAAGCCAAGCCTGGGACTAAGAGCAGCATTTCTTCTGGATGTGCTGTCCAGCTGTCTGCTGACAAGCGTCTTGGTCAGCTTGCAGAAGGAGCTGCTGTTGAAAGAAGTGTGTGTAACAGGGGAAGAGAGCGATGGAAATGTGGAAATGAAGAAGGGAGGGGAGATGGAGAGACAAAGTGAGAGGGAGCCTGAGCAGGGTCACAAGAGGAGTAAGGGGTGGAGCTTGCCCCTCAGTTGCTGTGGTTTCCAACACATGACATCACTGCTGGCCAGTCAGGGCTTGCGCTGTAGCTGATGATGTCACTGCGGACCAATCGGAGGCTGTGTTCTGTGGTGCAACACTCGGCTCTGTCAGCCTGTCAGAGAGGCAGCTGAGAATGCAGAAGGTACTTCATGTGCTCCACATGAACAGCTGGGCCCTGTTCATATTCATTCACTGTTATTAACAGACATTTTTATTGACCTAGAAATTGACAATATTACTTACACCTCCCCTACCCTGTGCCACAGCTCTGTATTTTAACTGCTATGCTGTTTCATGAAATTCCTCCTATAATACAGGATAATTCCTGTATTTAATCTGAAATAGTGACTTTGGAAAATGGCATCTTTTATCTCAGTGTTGCTTTGAGTACAACTCCTCAAAATGGTGATTAGGAAGAATGGCAGAAGGGTTCTACAAAATGATTCATTTGAATCAATTCAGTTCAGTGGCTGTGTGTTAATTCCATCAGGGTAATTAGAAGTGAAATTAAAAATAAAACAAAGGGGTGAAAAGTATTCATTTTAAATTAAATTATTCTTTAAGATTTCGGTTCAGATTTTTTCCCCATTTTCTCCCAATTATACCCTATTTTCATGTCAACTATCCCCCCCTCGTATTGTGAGCTCACTGCCGTAGTCCTGAGACTGGCCGCTGTACAAAGGTGATGTCCCGCCACCTCCGTCAACTGTAACTCCGGTACTCATAGAGCCATTCTTATACGCATCGAGCTCATATCAGCTCTCCTCCCCCCTCCCTGGGGCGGACAGCCAATTGCCACCGCCTAGTGGCACTCCCGAACTGAACTGGCGCGGCCGGTGGAATCGAACCCCAGTCGCAGTGGGCAACATGCATCCTGGTCAGACGCTGTTACCGCTACGCCACCCAGGAGGCCCATTTTAATCTTTTGAAAGGATTTAATCAAGAGGTAACAAGGTCTCTTATAATGGTTGCTCCAGAGACAGAAAAGGTACACAGTGTCCTCTTGCCGGATTTGTAAGGCAACTGCGGGAGCTGATGGCTGGGTGATGGGTTGTTATGGTTGAGAGACGGGGGATTTGCATGCCTATTTGCAATGATTTGAATTGGGGCAATCCCCCGATTAAATGATCTGCACAATGGCTTATTTGAAGGTCACTGGGTCTACCACTGGAGGTCAGAGGTGTGAAGCTTTGTTTGCTTGACTTGTTTGGTGGCACCCAGCTAAGTGAGATGCATTCCCACATGCCATTGATTGGCTGTTGTGTTCGAGGTGCCGTTTGTTTTTGAGTAGCCTTGTAGTCACGAGGTATTCTGGCTGCCCCGACCCATTACTGTTATTGACACTGCTCTCTTGCTGACAGCAGCACCCGTTGTTATTGGTTTCGCTGCCCCCTGGGATCAATTGTGTGTCCGTGTGCTTCATTTAAGCAATTTTCTGTTACCTTGGGAGCGTTCAACCCGGGCCAGTCTTTTTACTGACAAAATTGCACACACCGCACGCTGCGGTTTTGGTTTTTGGCCGCTGATCGTATGGAGGAAACCCTTCAGATGTGAATATTTAAGCAGAACCACAATTTTTTTCCCAGGACAGCGCTATGTGTGCTGGCAGCATCCACATGCTGAGTTTGCCTCAGGTGAGAGGAGAAGAACTCTTGGCCCAGTTTCAACCCCTGGACATCACTTTATACAAGAAGCCAGGTCCTATAAAATGGCCGTCGGTGTGTCCCCTTGTCTCAGATTTGCAGCTAATTGAATAATTGGGCGCATCACATGGTGCAACAGTCCTCCACCTCTTTGCTCTGGAAGATGAACAAAGACCTGGAGATCAGTTGTCTGTAGCCGTGGTTCCCAAAGGTATTGAGCCCACAACGTGCTTAATGAGAGAATACATACACTGTGCCTCCACCCCTTGTTTAAAATGTATTTTGATTTTAAAATCTTTTAAAAGATTTAAAAAAATAAATGTTTTATTAAATGTAGCCTATTGTATATTCAAATATGGAATTCAAATGTTGTTTAACATATGTCAAAGCAATTGTGCACATCAATTATTGCTCTGCCTTTAGGCTAAGCAGTGTAGTGTGTAATTTGACTGATGTGAATGTCTAACAGATGGCCGATTCACCTGTATCTCAGACCCACCTCATCCCCTGTCCCAACACAGAGTTTAGGAACCACTGGTCGGTCTGAAGGCTGTCACATCTCCTCAGGTCTTGAGCTGCCCCACTTCAGCAAGTTAATAGTTTAGCTGTGAGGAATCCATTCCTTTCAGTTACAGCTCCATGGGGAATTTGGAAACAAACACCTGTAAAATGTGCTGACCTCAAATTGATCACACTTTTTTGATCACACTGGTTTTCTTTTTTTTTAACGAATGAGTCAGTGAGGCCAAGACCAGAGTTTCAGAATGGAGCTAGCTGCAGCTGTTTTTTGAACGAGGGACAGTTTCTCACCAGTTTCCTCTCCCGTGCCCGCTTGGCTAGCCTCTTCCTCTGACTTCCACACTCAGGCTTTTCTGTCTCCTGTGTGCCCTGTTCAGTTCAGGGTGCCTCACCCCCCTTCTTTTTCTTCCTCCCTGTTCTCCTCTTCCTGTCCTTTGCCCCTTGAACCCAGAGATTATGTCTGCCTCTCCCAGACATCAGGAAAGCAGATTAGAGAGAGAGAAGAGAGGCCAACTCCGTATGGATGGATTATTGTGTACACTGTAGCGAGAGATGAGGGTTTTAAGGACAGGGAGGGTGGGGCACAGAAGGATATGATATGGCTGAGATTAACATAATTATCATTGTATTTGTACAATTACATGCATAGTACATGCTGAGATTAACGCCGTCACTGATTATTAGCTTGATAATTAGTATTGGCTTGCTGGTGATGGTTATTAAGACGTGGCTGGATATTTTTATATACATTTTCTTTTTTAACATCTCACTCCTAGCGCCCTGTTAAAATTTCGCCTGGAATGTAATGCCTCCCTCCCGGATAATGTTGCCAAAACACGTTGCCGTTACACACCAATATTACAGTTATAGCGCGAATATTCATCTAATTCTCTCGGTGCAGCATTATTACTGTACAGTAAGCCTGTTTCTCCCACGATGTAGACTCCCTCCCCTCTCCCTCTCTTCGCCCTCCCCTTCCCCCTCCGCTCTGTCTATCCCTCAGCGCTACCCGGATTACTTACGGGCGCATCATTAGTTTGTCACCGCGTCGCAAAACGGGAAGAGAGCCGAGGTCGGGTACCTCTGCCGACGGTGTGGACGAGGATGAGAAGGGACTGCTTTTGGGGAATTTGAAAACGGACACTGGGTGGCAAACACCAATTTCGCGACCCGCATGCGTATTTATCCCCACAACAGGAATCGGAACGAACGCTAGCGTCTGCAGGAACAGCGCAGTGAAACCATAACAGTGACATTATTGGTACAAAAGCCAACGTGGGAACGTCTAAATTTGGAATCACCTCATGACATGTTCGAGTGAGTAGTGTACGGCAAGAGTTGCTGATTTCTCTCAAAATATTGTGGATCAATTCATTTTTTGGTGTATTCATTGAGTGCGTTGAGGCAGTCTGTACATGGTATGTATGTGACCGGTTTATTGCAACGGACACCATAATGATGTAGCTAGCTAGTTAACGTGAGCCGGCTAGGAGCTAATTGGAAAGGGATTGTGCGGTTTACATTCTAAACTGGGCCGGTAAGAAGGAGATCTCTAGCCTGAGCAGGGCGATGTGTGCATCCATCCTTGCCATAATGCGTTAGCTAACAAGGTGCGTGTGTTTATGTCGGTCGGACCTCTTTCTGTAATGTTTTGGTTGTGGTTCTGTAGCTCTTTACGTAACTGGGCTAATATTCGAGTTTATTTGTGCGTGTCTGATAGTTTGGTTTTACACACTGGTTTATCGTGTTCCTTTACTGCTTTCGTATTTATGGAAGTATTTTAAGTTAATTGTCATTTTTGGGTTGGTGTAGCATTTTGTGACTTGGTTTTGGTGTATTGGATATTGTTAGCTAATTTGGAGTAGTAACAACAAAAGGGTTTGCAAGTTAAGAAGAACGTAGCTCTATATTATTTCCCTCGGCAAACAAACACCGATTATTACGAACCGAGCCTTGACTAACTTAACGTTATTTCCTTGGTTGCAGGGATATTACAGTAACGTTGGGTAGGATTAAGCACCCTCTTGTAACTAACATGATATAGATTAGAACAATATGGAATAACATTTGCTAAAATGGATAACTAGTTAACTGTATATGATGAAAACGGTTTCTGTATTGTGAGATATCTAATAAAGATCATTTGGGGTTTTTCCGCTGAAGCAAGAATTCGCTAAGGCTAACTAACGTTCTATTATTGTGGTGACTAGATGCTGTGTTAAATGAAAACGGTGTAAGGATAGTTTGTGATTCAACACCAGTACAAAGGTTAGGCCTACCAACTTTACAACTGATGGGTGATATTATAATATCTTGCTGACATGTGTATACCTCAGGATTTGTCTTTAAAATCTCCCCCGGCCATGGCAGCTGGACGGGAGAAGGGGGGTATTCCGCCGGCTAGCTGCGTTACCTTGGAAACCCCAATAGTCGCCACCCCCCTTTCCTGCGTCTCCAGGACAACATGAATCGGGTCGGCAGGTTCTGAAGGGATTTTGGCAGTGGGCAGAGAGGACAGAAGAGACAAGAGTTGGGCAGGGAGAAATGGAGGGAGAGGGCTAGTGGAAAAAGCTGGGGGGCGGTCAATGAGAAAGAGGGAGTTTGAAAAACGGGGACAAGTGTGAATAGAGAATGTGAAATTGTGAAATGGCCTCTGCAGAGGAAATATGTGAACAGAAAGTTTGTGGGTGCTCCAGCGATAGACAGACAAGGAGATGGCCACCCAAAACGACTAAGTGATATTTGAGTGAGATAGTCAACATAATTATCAAATTGTAGGTAGGTTCTATTCTATACTGGGAGTATTGTGAGGCCCCATTCACTAATGAATGGTGTCCCGTTCATTTCTATCCGCCCCCCCCTCACTCTGCGCGTCCCAGATAACACATGCTGTAGTTCCGTTACTCAGAATTAAAATTGCTTTTGTGGATGTATCTGATATCCTCTTAGGTATCTTATATTTTATCTAATTTTGTGGTTAGTTTAAAAAAAATTGTTTTTATCATGACATATGTAGTAATAAGGCAGAGGGAGCCTACAGTTTACGTTACTAACCATCTTAAAATATATATAATAGTCTATGATTCCGTCTGCTCCATACTTTGGATATTGCTGAATACTGCTCCATTCCTTACATTCCCTGTCACTGAATTCTTTCTTTCTACACCATATCATGTGTCTCGTGCCCAGATGCATGAATATTTCAGTTTGTGAATTAAGAAAAGCATTGCTTTGTATTTACATTGCCTTCACATACATTCAGACCCTGATTTTTGTCTTGTGTTTGGACACCTTCGGCACAGTGGTCTGTTTCTACTGATACAGGAATGGAATGCAACCATGGCAACACATGTTGTGGCATAAATATGTCTGTTCTGTAGGTCATCGCATGAACTTAATAAAAGGGGTGGGGGCAGTGGGGGACAAGCTGCGGGCATTGCAGCGGTCTCACAGCTCTGGGTTTGTCCTTGTCCCTGACGCTTTACTCTACAATCAACACAGGACAGTTCTGGGCTTCTGCCTTTCTGGGTCTGCGAAACTGGGCACATTGTGTACCCGAGCAGCAGTGCAGCAGTTTATAATGGAGCCCTCGCTCTCGCCGATGAATCAGTTAAGCTAATTAAAAACCTCACATCGGGCACACTCTAGTCCGGTGCAGTCCAATAATCTCATTCATTCATTTTGTTTTCTTCCTTAGTAGGCGGTTTTAAAAGAAACCAGGCCTGAGTTTGATCAGAGTCCAGTGCAGACAGTGTGTTTGAAAGCCCTTCATCTGTGTCCTCTGTGCAGTGTATTAACCCCCCTTTCTCTCCCCCACAGTACTGCCAGCAACTCTCCACGCAGCACCCCGGGCAGCTCCCCCTCCGTGCGTCGCCGGGTGCTGGGCGGGCGGGCCAGCGAGGGGGAAGGGGCCGGAGACCGCAGCGGGGGCGGCTCCGACAGCCCCCTACCGCCCACCCCTTCCTCGTCATCATCCTCCTATCCCCTTGGCCCTCGACACTTCACCCGCAATGCCAAGGTAACCCGTCACATTTTACACACACCAGAATCCTCTATAACGAAGATTAGCATTATGAGCTAATCATGAGGAGAATAGTTTAAAATGCTAAGAGAAAAAAAGGGGGTAGTTTGGTGTGTAGTATTAGCCTGGATCAGCGTATTTGTCCTTACCTCTGACTCAACAAATTTCCCCCCTTCCCAAACACAATTTGGCCTGTCCAGTGATCCAC
Organism: Aldrovandia affinis; assembly: GCA_029706075.1. Lineage (NCBI taxonomy): Eukaryota > Metazoa > Chordata > Actinopteri > Notacanthiformes > Halosauridae > Aldrovandia > Aldrovandia affinis. The sequence continues at coordinate 208,242 of JAINUG010000271.1, read as the reverse complement.
TGAAATGAACGAATGAAAATAAAATACGTTTTCGTAGGGGGAAAAACGCTACTTGCCTTGAGTCAGAGCACAAAACTTGGCTGAATGCACACCATTGTCTTTGTTGAGCGTGTGGTCTGAATACTCTGGCCCCATCATTACTCCAGACTCTCTATGCACTGAGAAAGAAGCATCAACAGATGCAAAGAAACAAATTTATACTCATACCCACGTATACATGGATATATAGGTAACTGCCAAAAATAAAGGACACGCCAACATAAAGGAAACTTTGCATAGGTTTGTAAGGGAAAAAGTGTCTGGAGCTCTACTGGAGGGATGCAACACCATTCTTCCACCAGAAATTCCATCATTTGGTGTTTTGTTGATAGTGGTGGAAAATGCTGTCTCAGGCGCCGCTCCAGAATCTCCCATAAGTGTTCAATTATGTTGAGATCAGGTGACTGAGATGGTCATGGCATATGCTTGACATCAAACCATTCATTGACCACTTGTGCCCTGTGGATGGGGGCATTGTCATCCTAGAAGGGGCCATTCCCATCACGATAGAAATGCTTATCTTTGGGATGAAGGTGATCACTCATGGCTTTGTACTTATCTGTGTTTACATTGCCCTGTAAGGGGCTGAGCCGACCTGAACCATGCCAGGAGAATGCACCCCACACCATAACAGAGCCACCAGAACAAGTATTTCCTTTATTTTGGCAGTTACCTGCAGATGTAGATCTGCTGAAAGATTGACGCTCAAGGACGTTCAGGTAGCCAAGCTCAGGAGCACTGGGACAGACATGAAGAGGGAGGTCATGCAGCTAATTGGTGCTGAAACGCAAGCAGTGCATGGAGATCGATAGTCCGATGTGCTGTTTGTACATCAACAGCTCTGTATTACAGAGAGTCCGAACACAGTGCCGGGCCCCCCTCTGCATATCATGAGTACAATTATTAATAGGGCCTAGCGTTGCCATGGTGCTGGCTGAGCCACTGCATTCTCTGATTGTGTGCTCTTTTATTGTTTGTTGCAGAAAATGCAGAGCTGGTACAATGTGAGTATGAATCGTTTCATTCGCGCGGAGGTTTCACACCTCGCTGCATATCGTTCTGCTGATGCCCTGTGCTTTCTGGGATTGGGGGTGGCGGGAGCTGTGGAGTTGCACCTAATCAATTCTGAGCAATCTATTTGCCCCCTTCTACCTGTTCACTCTTTATCACATCCATCCTTTGTTCTTTTTCTACCTTTGCCTCCCAACTCATTACTCCGTCCCTCTCTCTCTCTCTCTCTCTCTCTCTCTCCCCCTCCCTCTCAGGTACTCAGCCCCACTTACAAGCAGCGGAACGAAGACTTCCGTAAACTCTTCAAGAAGCTGCCGGACAGTGAGAGGCTGATTGTGGGTGAGTCATGTGAGAGGACGAGGAGTCGATTAGAATCTTAACCGGGACGGTATGACAGCCATTACCCATCGTTGGTGTACTCGGACGTGAGATCACACAGCACCGTGGTGGACCTGGCTTACTCTGAACCCTCACCCCGCTCCTCTTCCTCAGATTACTCCTGCGCGCTGCAGAAGGACATCCTGCTGCAGGGCCGGCTCTACCTGTCTGAGAACTGGCTCTGCTTCTACAGTAACATCTTCCGCTGGGAGACCACTGTGAGTTTCTCACACGCACACACACGCATACACACATACACGCGCACATACATACATGCGCGCACACACACACACACACACACGCGCGTACAGACACGTACAGACATGGACATTTGCGCACACATGTGCACACAGCTGGCCACACACCTGCTCACAAACGCTGATGCACTCTGCTCACGTTCCCTGAAACACAGGTAAATACATCTGCTGACATTGATACACACTCACACGTATTCTGATACGCACACGACAGAACCTCTAAGCCCTGACACACAGACTGGTGTATACAGACACACAAACAGCTCTTATAAACACTAACACAGACAGATGTTTACACACGCAGACGGATGTTTACACACACACACACACACACACACACACACACACACACACACATACATGTGTGTGTTGATACAAACACATGTATTCTGATAAAAACGTGCTCACACACATTTGTACACTGTTCCTCTGCAGTGCCAGCACAGTGCACACTGTTGAATGTGCCTCAGAGAAGTGCTGACAGCGATAGCAGCAGTCACCATAGTGCTCACACGAGAGCCTGCTGAAATTGGGCCCAGAAGCACAGCTGTCAACATGCTGTGGTTAAATTACCCTCACAGCGAGTGATGGACAGGTATCTGCCATTCGGCCATTTCACGACTCCTTCCTTCTCGTTCCAGATCACCATTCTGCTGAAGGACGTGACCACGCTGACCAAGGAGAAGACAGCCAAGCTCATCCCTAACGCCATCCAGATCAGCACCGACCATGACAAGGTTAGATCGGCAAGGCGCTTCACCCTCCGCAAAATTACAAACATGCACCGCGGTTACCCCAAGTAGTGCAACCGATAAAGGCACCTGTACTAAGTGCAGGTTGCCCAATGCACCCTGGATCGAATCTCATTTGGGCAACATGAGAAAATTCACACCTACTGTAAACCTATTCGTTTGCGTTGGAAGGTCAGCGACTAGAACTAACTCACTTGCCTCCCGGGTGGTGTAACAGTAAGAGCATCCGACTGGAATGGCAGTTGCCCAATGCAGCCACGGTTTGAAACCTGACTGCGTCAGTCTTCGATTCTGGCCGAGAGTGCCGCTAGGGGGCAGCAATTGGCTGTCCCCCCCAGAGGGAGGGGGGAGGGAGAGCTGGCACGAGATAGCCGGTGAGTGGTAAGGCAACCTGGTGAACATAGTTGGGCTAGTCCAGTCTCGGAGGAAGCAGATTATTGCCTTGAGGTATTGGCTTGTCCCGTGAGGGCGGGTTGCAAGTTTGTGGGGGAGGGTAAATCGAAAGAAATACAGGGTATAATTGGCCACCGCATTGGGAGAAAAATGGGGGAAAAAAATAACTTTAACTAAAAACGAACTAACTCATTTTCTCCCTCTCTCTGCAGCACTTCTTCACATCGTTTGGAGCAAGGGATCGCAGCTACATGATGATTTTCAGGCTGTGGCAGAATGCACTAATGGACAAGGTGCTGACCTCCTCTCCATCTCTGCCTCTCTCATTTCTCTCTCTCTCTCTCTCTCTGTTTTTCCACCTCTGCTGTTGTTCCCTCTCAATCACTATAGCCGCGTTTCCACCAAAAAGTCCCCGGAACTTTTAGTCCCAGGGACTATTTTCAAGGAACTAAAAGGTTCCTTCAGTCCATTGTAGTCTGCGTTTCCTCAGCGGTCTAAAGAACCGCGAAGATTAGGCAAATTAGTCCGCTGACGCATGTCATTCTTTATTTAGCCTTCTTGCTTCATGAAAAGTCCCGTTGTTTAAAATAAGGACATTTCGTGATCATGTTTTTGTTGCTAGCTAGCTATCTAACTTGTCACTGATGTCATTAAACATATAATATCAAATATTAGACGTTTCTAATTAATTTTAAGAATAAAATCTCATCTGGCTAAGGGGGGGTTGTACGCTAGCTAACGTTAGCTTTTGGCTAACATAACAATAGTTAGTCTGGCTAGCTAGTTAGCTAGCCTGATCACTCTTTCTCCCCATGGATCTAAACAAAGGAATAGCATGACATCCAGTTCCATGTTGATTTTTCCAAAACACAACTGGTTTGCTACTGCCGATTTTTAAAAATGGCGGTTGAAGCACAACGTTGCGAGTCTTTTACCATACTCGACTAATCAGAAATGTTCAGCGCTGCAAGCCCCACCTCCAAAGTTCCTGTACTTCGAAAAAGTACTACCCCTTGACTAGGGACTCTTTTGGACCCTGGTCCCTGCGGTGGAAACGCAGTGAGTTCCTCTAAAGATTCCTAGTTCCTGGGGAAATTTCCTGTGGTGGAAACGCCTCTCTCTCTCTCTCTCTCTCTCTCTCTCTCTCTCTCTGTCTCTCTCTGTCTCTCTCTGTCTCTCTCTGTCTCTCTGTGTCTCTCTCTGTCTCTCTCTGTCTCTCTCTCTCTCTGTCTCTCTCTCTCTCTCTCTGTCTCTCTCTCTCTCTCTCTCTCTCTGTCTCTGTCTCTCTGTCTCTGTCTCTGTCTCTGTTCTCGCATTTGAACATTTTCAAATATCAAAGGACAGCTCATCAGATATGTCTGAGTTTGTTGTCCCAGTAGCTGATTGCTAATTTGGGTTGTTTGCCCAGAAACCTGTAGTGTTAGCTGTGATCAGTCGTGTGATTTAATCAGAGCCCCAAACTCCCCTCCAGCCCCTGTCCCCTAAAGAGCTGTGGCACATCGTACACCAGTGCTACGGCACGGAACTGGGCCTGACCAGCGAGGACGACGACTACGTCTCCCCCACTGCCGAGCACATCAACGGTCTGCTGTGAGTTCCCCCCCTACCCCACGCTACCCACGTCCGTCTGTGTGTCACTGTCACCCACGTCCGTCTGTCTGTCACTGTGTGTCACTGCCAATGAGGAAGCTGGTTCCACAAAGACTGGAGCTGCCGATCCAATCCACAGCAACCTGGCTTGGAGTGAAACCATGCTGAAATGGCCAATTCACTTCAGTGCAACGTCTCTGTGTGAATTCTGCTTGACGTTTTACTCAGTTGGGTTTTTTTTACACGCACAACCTTTAATTAGGTAGTGCCCCTTCAGAAGCCAGTTTCCAACCGTTGTTTCCTGTCTGCTGATGTGGGTGAGGCTGCTCCACCAATGTACACCTTTCCGTTTTAATAAGCGAGTGTGCTTTGCAAAAAACTCAACCGGGTCATTCACAACATTTTGGCCTATTTACCATCCTGAAGATGCATCTGGGGTTAAGAAAAGGCTTAATTGCTTCAGGAACTTTACATTTTTGATGGGTTACCTGGTGCAGGTTAAAATTGGTCATTGACTACAATGGTCCTATTTCATACCATATGACCACATTACTAGATTTTATGTTTCCAGTGAACTTCCCCTAAATGGCTTTGCCACACTTTTGACCCCTCCTAATAAAACCACACTTACACACACACGTGTCAGTGTTTATATATATATATGTATGTGTGTGTGTGTGTGTGTGTGTGTGTGTGTGTGTGTGTGTGTGTGTGTGTGTAAAACTGTGTATATATATTACACACACTCACACACATTTGTACACTGTTCCTCTGCAGTGCCAGCACAGTGCACACTGTTGAACGTGCCTCAGAGAAGTGCTGACAGCGATAGCAGCAGTCACCATAGTGCTCACGCGAGAGCCTGCTGAAATTGGGCCCAGAAGCACAGCTGTCAACACGCTGTGGTTAAATTACCCTCACAATGATTGACAGACAAGATTCTGTTTCTGGACCCTTATTCACAGAGTGTCTCAGAGTAGTAGCGCAGATCTAGGATCAGCTTTGCCCTTTCAATTCAGGTTTTTAAACAGTGCTTTAAAACACAAGCGTAGGTCTACACATGCCCACAAGATGTGTCCTGGATGTAAGAAGGGCCCAGCTCTTAGCCTTAGGTACAGCCCGGTGTGTGTCGGTTAAGTGTTTGGACGCATTTAGTCTCCTTCCTCCCTCAGGCCAGGGGAGGACCCGGTGTCGGTGTCGGAGCTGCTGGATCTCAGCTCGGTGGCCATGTCCTGCTCGCCCCCCTCCTCCTCCTCCATGCCCTGCTGCTCCGGGCCAGGGAGTGGGGGGTCGTCGCCCCCCTCCAGCGCGTCCGTGGATGTCCCGGCGGCGAGGCTGAGCATCGAACCCGAGCCCAGCCCCCCCAGCTCCCAGAGCTCCCTCCCCTCCACCACCCACTCCACCCAGACCGGGGGAGTCTCCGCCGTGAGTCGCTGCCTCCACGCGGGTCACACGGCCCACTGTCGCCACTCCTCACGCAGGGGCGGGCTTTCTGGAGTTTTCATTCCAGCTTCTGCTCTTAATCATTTAATCAGACCAGGGGTGTCCAGTCTTACCCGAATTACACTCCTACTGCACTGCATTTTGAGCCAGTCCCAGATTTACTTAAACTGGTTAGTGTTAAGAGTCAGTTAACCTTAGTCCTGGAGAGCCACAGGGCGTGTGGAATTGTGTTTTCACCTTGAAATCATCAACTCCCTTAGACCCATAGTAAAATGTTTTACATAGGCACAGAAGAAGAGTCTTCAGCTCTCACTTGCGAGACTATTAAGAAACTTCGCCGAAACGCGAGATTGCATAATTGGTGCTCAAATGATTGGTCTAATTCAGGGGTGTCCAAATCTTCTCTGTAAAAAGGGGCTGGTGTATGTTTTTGTTCTTGCCCAGCGCTAAACCACATGATTCAACTAATCAAGGTCTTGATTGAACGCCACGATTCCTTGATTTGTTAAATCAGGTGAAGTAATGCTGGCCTGGAACAAAAGCCTGCACCCACACTGGCCCTTTTCAGAGAAGATTGGACACCCCTGAATTAGACCAGTCATGTGATCACCAAATATGTCATCTCACGTTTTGGCGAACGTTTCTTAATAGTCTCGCAAGTGAGAGCTGAAGACTCTTCTTCTGTGCCGATGTAAAACATTTTACTATGGGTCTAAGGGAGTTGATGATTTCAAGGTGAAAACACAGTTCCACACACCCTGTGGCTCTCCAGGAGCAGGGTTGGCCACCCCTGACTCTTAACACTAACCAGCTTACTAACTAAGTAAATCTGGCACTGGCTCAAAATGCAGTGTAGTAGGAGTGTAATTCCAAAGCACTGGGAGCATACTAAGAGAACCCAGCTGATCCCCAGAAGGTTAGAGATCACAGCTAAAGCTCAGCGCTAGGATATGTTGAGTGTGGGGACAGAATTGGAATTGTTCTTGCAAAGGGTTTTTTATTTTTACATTTTTTATAGATAGTCAAAAAAATGTGCTTATGGTTTTTGGGGGTAGATGAATACGTTCTCGGAATTCTTTGCTGATGGGCACTATAACACTGCTACAGTCCCTTAAGCATTGCACCAATAGTACAAGGTGGCTCTAGAATGTATAGATTGTAGTCGCCTTGAATAGATCACTAGTTACATTTTAAAACATTTTATTATATATTTTTAATATAGCAACGTTGAATGTTTCTGTACATCTGTTAGGATTAATACTAGAGAGCCAGTGAGCCGTAATAGAGCGCTATAACACAACATTTCTGTGTGATTGTGTAATATTGGGGTGTTGCACTTCACTATCGTAACCTTCCCCCCCCCCCCTCCATCATGCCTCAGAATCTGGAGGAGGGCGGGGAGAGCCAGTCTGAGTCAGCCAATCACACGCCCCTCCCGGCGCCGCACAGCCTGGGAAACCTCTCCTCATTGGACATCACCAATGATGAGGAGCTCCCCACCGATCCCAGCAACTCCTCGGACACGCAGGAAGAGAGTGAGTCGTATTTCTCTCTTTAAAAAAAAAAAAAAAAAAAAAAGTTGTAAAAGCTACATCTCAATTAGTTGGCTGTAATTGCAGATTGAAATGCCCGTTCTAAGGGTTGCCATCCACAGAATCTATTTGAAGTGCTGCGGTGCCCTTTCTATAAACCGGGCATGCTGCGGCTGTGATAATGCAAATTGGTATTTAAGTGAATGCAAACATCTTTTCCCGTTGATTGTAAATGTGCTCAACACTAAATCTATGTCATTTAATATCTTTATTAGTTATCTTTATTCCTGTTAAGTACTCGATACAACAGCCTTCTCTGGTGCAGTCTCCGACTTCCTTTTTGGTAAACTATGGCCTGTGCTGAAAATCCGTAAAGTCCATTAATTGAAATTCTCCCCAGTTCTCTTCAGTTTCAGATTTCAGGTAACCGTATAAAGTCAAATCCACTAACAAATAAACTTGCCTCTTGCCATTCAAAATCACAAGAGTAAACAGAAACTTTACTCAAGTTAACAGACAAAAGGACAAGCGTGCATAAATGTGTGCAAAGAAGCTGTGAGGCTCCCTTCCTCTCGCAACACATTTTCTAAACCAGCTTCTGAATTTGTTGCATGTGAACTTTGTGACCAAAAACCTCAGTTTGCAGTTAAACTAGTTCATTATGAAATGCACCTTTTAAAATGTGTTGATATTGCCCCGTGTGACAGTGTGAGCAATCAGTCCAGACAGGTTTATGTCCTCGATCAATGTTGCAGGCGGCGAGGCGTAGCGCAACCTACTGCTTTGGTTACATTCCGGACGCTCGTACGCTATGCAGCAGCTGCAGCAGTTAGCTAGTGAACTAACATTGGCTGACTGGTTGTTTAAACCTAGGTAAGCTAGCCAGCCGGCTGGCTAGTTAGCAACACTGAACCGTGTTGTCTGTGTACATGTCCCTACCTAGCTGGCGCTGTGCGGGGCTTCAGTTTTGCCCCTTCGTATTTCCAAAAAAATTTTCCTCTCCAAAACAAGCGAAACCCTACTTTCTGAATCGGGTTGGACGACAATCCGCTCCAATCAACCTTCAGATATGCCCCCCAAACGGGACACGTGTCTCCATCTCGCGTGCTCCAGCCGGGAGCTACAGGTTCAGCTCTTCCAGTCAGGCCTGTACTGTGCTGCAAATGAAGCTGAGAGCAGCTGCAGTCACGTGAGGAGGCCTGGGGGCCCTTTCCCATGCAGCTCCCTGCAGAACTGAATGACACCCCTGTGTGGTGTGCAAAACATATGACCGGCTTAGCGCATTGAGTTTGCATCCGTAATACAGTAGCCTGCCCTTTCTCTATATTTGGCATCATGCGTGTCATGAATTTACTTGCTGTGTGCTGATTGGCTGTCTCCTCTGCCTCTCTCTGTGTGTGTGTGTGTGTGTGTATGTGTATGTGTATGTGTGTGTGTGTGTGTGCGTGTGCCTGCGTGTGTGTGTGTGTGTGTGTGCGTGTGTGTCTGTGTGTGTGCCTGCACGTGTGTGCCTGCATGCGTTTGTTAACCCCCAGGTGAGGTGGAGTCGTTCTGTGCGGATCTGAGCGGGCGGCTGCACATAAACACAGTGGTGCGCATGGGGGTGGACAAGCTGCACGACCTGCTCTTCTCCTCCGATACCAACTTCATTAAGCACCTCTTCTCCCAGAGACACTTCACAGGTGAGAACGCACGCACACTTGTGCACACACACACACGGGCACACTCGCGCGCACACACATTCACGCACACGGGCACACTCCGCACACACACACTTTTGCAAACATCAAAACACCCCGGCCCCTCCTTCCTCCCTGCCTCCTCTTCACACACCCTCCAATCAGAACGGCTGCTGTGGGAGGAGCCTGCGCTCCTGTTCCTGTCCTACAGGATTAAGAGGGAGAGAGAGGGAGAGCAGCAGGTCACAGCGGTAGCGCTGCTAACAGGGATAACTGTGCGCCGCGGTGCTGTTCCGTGTTCGGCGGGGGAACATGCCGTCCTCTCTGGGCTGTCAGGTCTGTGTTCGTCAGCCCGCCTCCGAGCTCAGAACTTAGTCAGGGTCTCTGTCTGTGTGCTCCCCCCTGCCGTGCCCTCTCTCCCCCACTCTTTCTACTGTGTCTTCTTGCTGGGCGCATCACTTTTGTGCTGTTAATGAACGCTCTTAGGATTTGTTCACGCTGTGTTAACCTCTCTCCCCCTCTCTCTCTCTCATTCTCTCCCAAACGCCCCCACCCCCCATCCCTTTCTCTCCCGTCATTCTCCTCCCAACAGTGTTTTCCAGGTCTGTCATGTTTGCCCATTTTGATGAATGCAGTATTTGTTCGCCATGTTTAGAGCTGTACACAAGAAGGTCATGATTCGGCTGGCAAAGCCACAGGTGCATGAGTGCGCTCTGCCTCTCTGACCATGCGGAGCTTTGAGGAAACTTTCAAGTTTGTGACAAGTTTTTTTTTTTTTTTAGGGAACACTGAAAGTTTTCTCTCTGTTTTTCCCCCTCTCTCTTTTGCTCGCTCTTGATCTATCTTGATCTATCTAAGGCAGGCATTGTGGTATAATGGTTAGGGAACTGGGCTTGTAACGTTAAGGTTGCAGGTTCAATCCCCAGGTGGGACACTGCCGTTGTACCCTTGAGCAAGGTACTTAACCTGAATTGCTTCAGTAAATATCCAGCTGTATAAATGGATTGTAAAGAAATGTGAAACTGTAAGTCGCTCTGGATAAGAGCGTCTGCTAAATGCCTGTAATGTAATGTAATCTTACCTTCCTCTCGCCCTTCCTTCCCCTCTCTCTCTCAACTCTCCCTCTCCTCTGTCTCACTCTCCCTGTCTTTTCTCTCTCCTCTCCATCTCTCTCCTCTCTATCCCCCTCCTGCTTATCTCTCTCTCTCCTCCTTCTCTCTCCTCCCTCTCCCTCCCTCCCTCCCTCCCTCTCTCAGATCTGAGCGTGCGTGATTGGCAGCAGGACGGCAGCAGTGGGAACACCAGCAGAGTTCTGAGCTACACCATCGCCATCAACAACCCCCTGGGCCCCAAAACCGCCCCTGTGGTGGAGACCCAGGTGAGAGTCGAGAGAGAGGCTCCATCAGCCCCTAAATGAGCATAGCTTCCAGTCCAGGTGCTCTGCTTTGGAGAGCAGAGGTTTTTTTATGTAGTGGAAGTTGCTCAGGAGTCCATAGACAGCACACTAGGCCAGAGTTCTAAGTCTTTACTCATGAGCTGCACCAGCATTAACCCCCACAGGTCCGTGCTTATTTCAGAGAAGCTTTGTGATTTTGGTGTCGTCTGATATTTCTCTAGATTTCATCCATTTAAAACACGCTTACTACAAAGTGTTTGATATTTTTATTTGAAGGATAATCACAGCTACATTTATATGCCATCAATAGTTTGGTCAGTATCATATGCAGCTTGTAAATAGATCTACAAACACACAAGTTATAAAGAGTACATTTTTGTGCCGTCACAATGTTGTCTAATTAACCTAATAAAAAAATCTCATATTATTTGCCAGTGCTCAAATCGGAAAGTCGCGATTCGAAGGTTTCTGTTTTTGCCGCGTGTGTATGATAAAAGCTCGCAAGTTAGAAATAGAAATAGACTCTTATTGCTGCTCGGATTGGCGGCGATCCAGCCGACCCTAAAAGGTTAAGGGCCCCCCGAAGACCTTGTCTGACTGGTTGACCCGTGGGTCTCCTTCTCATAGTGTGTGGGTGTGTGCAGAACTGAATCACTGGTCAGTGCAAAGTTTGAGTGAAAATGTGTCCATCGTCAGTCACGTGTTTGGAGTCTGATCTTCTTGGTGTTGTCGTCTTCCCCGTTGGTTATTCCCGATTGATTATTGGCTCTTTTTGGTGAGCGATCTTCTGCTGCCACTGACTTTGCTCTGTCATGCCACATCAGTGTGGTCAGTGATTGGTCAGCATTCTGGAGTTAAGGAAGTGCCCCCCTCCCCTCCCCCTCTCAGACCCTGTACAAGAGCAGCGCACGGGGCGAGTGCTACGTGGTCGACTCTGAGGTCATCACCTCAGGCATCCCGTACCAGGACTACTTCTACACCGTGCACCGATACTGCCTCACCTCCATCAACCGACACAAGAGCAGGCTCAGGTAACCTCACACACACACACACACCTACACCCCCACACACACAGACACACACACCTGCACCCACACGCAAGAGCAGGCTAGGTAACCTGGGCTACCCGCACCTATGCCCACACACACACACATTTTAAATGCTTTATTTATGTCCACATAAAGTTACAATATCTCATGAACATAAACAGTGACAGTGCTTTTTGCCGTTAAGAGTCAGTGAGTTACATTATGTGCAGAGTTGGCGACCAGTTATGCCTATACATATTCACCCCAAATGAACATTTGTGGGTCGACAGATACAGTATCAATACTGTAAAACAGACATTATCTAGCTCATGGGTACAAATAGCAGCGCCTTCTCCAAATTGAGCGGCTACCAATGATAGCAGATACTGAGCAATACTTTGCTAACTGTTTGGCCCTTCTCTTAGATAGACCGGCCATTTGAAGGCCTCTGACAACAAGCTTATGAACATGACCCAGGCTGCCAAAGATGAAAACTAAAAGTTTACATTTGTAACCCAGTTGTAAAATGGCCTGCTCCAGCTGTTGGTATTTCAAGATCTTAGTTGAAAAGGCTTCTTCTAGGCTATGGTCAAAGGTACAGCCAACTTCTAGAATGAGCACCTCTCTGTGATTTTCTTTGACAATTACAGCATCGGGGGTGTTAGCTGAGATATTGGAGAACACTTCTGAATCGTCACTACACAGACTGAACATGCTCGGCTTTACAGTGGAGTGCTTGTACAGCTTTGCAGCAGGCCTGAATGTGGAAATAACACCCTCTGAAATCAGATCCACAATTCTATCATGCCTACAAATGTAGAGCCCTTTATAAGCATGGCAACCATTTAAGATGTGGGACATGGTTTCAGTTATCTGCTCATGACCGTGATGTAAACAGTGTGGGCTATGACTGTCAGGAAGCCAGATGGAAAGGTTAAGCTTTGTTGGTAAAACCTGCAGTCTAGCTTTTAAAGTGAAAATAATAATACTCTCCTTGAGAGTTACACTTTTAAACACTGCATGAGAGACAGAGTGATCCGCGGCAGGTAGACATGCCAGCTTCCCTTGAAGCTTCAGCTCGATCCAATGCTGTCGTTGTCTTTGTTGTTGCGCCATCATGAGGTGACCTCTGGTATTGACTAGTGAGAGGTGATGTTCTGTCCCACAGATGTTAATGGTCGCTCTCACAGTGATGCTGGGGTCAGAGATGGTCTCTTCAGACCACACACACACACACACACACACCCACACACACACACCCACACATTGAAATTGATTACATTTATTTTGTATTTAACACGTTTGATATAGGTCTATATTATTTAATGTTATGCTTTAGACATGCTTCCATTGTGTTAAATAGCCACTGCATTGCAGCCTGTATTGGTGCTGCATTAAGAGGTGATGAATTAATAGTTTTATTGAGGTGATGGTTGTTTCAGACGGTGGTGAGGTGAGGTGAGGTGAGGGAGGTTTTGGAGTCCCTGCTCTGCTCTGTCTGAGCGTTTCCTCCTGTCTCTGGCAGAGTGTCCTCGGATATCTGCTACCGGAAGCAGCCGTGGAGCCTGGTGAAGGCGCTGATTGAGAAGAACACCTGGAGCGGCATCGAGGAGTACTACAGGCACATGGGTGAGAGGGGTCAGGCTGTGAGACCTGCTCATCTTGACCTGCTGTATCTTGCCCTGTCTCAAACTGTTTGGCCCTGTAAGGCCTTGTCTGGTCCTGTCTGGCCCTCACCGGCTCTGATTGGGCCTGTCCGGCCACGTCTGTTCCTGTCTGTCCGTTCTCCCTTGTTTCTGTTTTGTGTTTTTCGGGCTGCGGCTGGTGTCCACTTTCTGTCTCATGAGTTTGTGCGTGGATTATTGCCACCCTGTTTCCGTTCGTCTTCTCCCCTTGCTGTCCTCTCCCTTCTCCCCTCCCTCCTGTTTTATTTTGGGAGAGCCTGGCACAATGTGTCTGTTTACTGTCTTTAACTTCCTCTCCCTCTCTCTCTGCCTCCTCTTGGCTTCTCCGTCTCAGCCTCCTACCCTCTCTTTCTCTCCCTGTATCTGTCTTGCTCTCCCTCTCTCTCTCTGCCTCTTTCCCTCTCTTTCTCTCCCTGTATCTGTCTTGCTCTCCCTCTCTCTCTCAGCCTCCTACCCTCTCTTTCTCTCCCTGTATCTGTCTTGCTCTCCCTCTCTCTCTCTGCCTCTTTCCCTCTCTTTCTCTCCCTGTATCTGTCTTGCTCTCCCTCTCTCTCTCTCTGCCTCTTTCCCTCTCAATTCAATTCAATTTGACTTTATTGGCATAACAAAAATAGTATTCACATTGCCCCCCTCTCTATGTCAGAAATGGAGGTATGCAAGCTGGAGACCCTATTGCAGTCAGAGGTGTCGGTGGTGGGGGCGGGAGAGGGCATTGCAGCTGACGCAGCCAAAACCCCCCCGGCCATGCGCAGACGGAAACGCAACTGCTCCCGGCGAGCAGGGGAGAGGGAGAGAGATGGAGGGACCGGCGGAGGAGAGCGGGGTGGAGGCGGCCCTGGGGAGGAGAGGAGAGAGGCCGGTGAGTTGCGTGACACATGCAGGAGGAGGAGGAGGAGGTGGAGGGGGGGTAGCTACTGTCTTTGGAGAAAGAGACTCATCGAGAGGGCCGATACTGAGAGACGCCACCTCAAGTCTGTAGGTGGAGATTCACTGACCTCTAGTGGCCAAATGTGGAACTGGGTGTTTTCCTGCCATTATACTACACTGCCTGGGTGGGGGTGTAGCATTAGTAGTAAGGGACCTGGGGGCATATTACAAAAACATTGTAACTACAAAATCTTATATTATCTCTACTTAGAATGCAATTTAAGCATTTTACTAACAGTTCCTAACTCCATTGTGCCAACTTTAGTTCAGCGGAGCTGTCCTAAATTCTAAATAATTAATATATATAATAATAAATATAAATCAAGCGAGCAAGCCAAAAGCAATGAGAAATTGTACGATGGTGTTAATGGTGAAGGGGCAATAGACCCTAACGTAGTCTTCTATTTCTCAGACAAAACGGTAATAACTTAACAAACTACCGAATGTGGAGAGCAATCATTTTGGAGTTAGCAGAGACATTACGGCCAACATTGCCTTGCGCTTTTTTATTAAAGGAGAATGTCAAATGAACTGATTTGTCTAAAACATGTCAACCGTTAATGTCGCCAAATTTAGCGGAGGTAGCAATGGCCATTTGTGCTTTAGCACCCCGCTACATTCAGTTTCTGACTGATCCAAATTAAGTGCAAGACATCCGGCCGCCATTTGTTTCAATACGGTGGGATCTTACGGTATTGAGGGTGGGGTGCCAGAAGACATAGTTTGGTTATGGCTCCACATTCCCCATGAAATCATCACAAAGGGCAACGATGAACCAGCATAATTGATGCACGTCGAAAGGGCTATCATGCTATCAATGTTCAGGCAATTTGCCACCAAATGCCGGATAACGAGATTGTTGCCGCCAACCCATGACTCGTTCGTTTTTGACACGAGCTCAGGTAGCTTTAGCGTTCTTTTGACATCGTCCACCTGACTGAAAAGGCCTAGAAACTGCGGAGTCTGCTTCCGCCGTTCTGCCCTAGTCCCCATCTTTATCGGCCTGCGAGAGTTTGCGAGAGAACCTTCCAAAAAGCACTTTTCCCCCTTTTCTTTTCAACATGCGATACCAACATCTCCATTTCATCCGCTTTGAAATGAAAGGCGCCTTTTTTCAATATCACCGTTTTGATAGAGAAACTGCGGTTGTAGGTTGACAGCATGGCAGGCTGAGCTAGTGGACATCGGTTGGTGGTTTCTTTCAGCGCGCTGATGTTCATTCCAAAGTTCGTGCAGATACTATTGGAATGTTTTAAGTAAAGTTAGGATTTCTTAAATGGAGATAAGCTAGGATGGGCCAGTTAAGATAAAATTCCGAAAATGAGTTAGGTTTTGTTTCTGTCAAATCTCAGAGCTGTGAGAAGATAGGAATGGCAGGTAGGATTTTTTTTTCTGTCGTACACCCCCGCGTAACTCCCAGGTGGGCCACAACCGTTGTACCTTTGCGCAAGCCACTTAACCTGACATGCTTCAGTAAAATATCCAGCTCTATAAATGGATTGTATGTAGAACCATATTAATGTTGTGCTAGTCGCTCTGGATAAGATGTATGCATTTTAACAAGTAAAATTCCCATTGACATAAACTATTTTACAAGGGAGAGCTGGAGGCAGCAGACAATCACACGTTATAAAAAGATAATCAAACAGCAAAACAAAAACCATAGTATCGCAATATTGAACAGTTTCACATCCATAAAGATTAAAAGCAGGATCAGTTGTCAACAAAGTTATTGATTTGAGGTTTTGGTTCAGAAAGGGGAAAAAGAATGACCATTTGAAGTTCTTGCTGTAGCATATTCTAGGACCAGGGTACATAGCGGTTAAAAGCCATTTTTCCCAGTTCAGAGACGAGCACAAGGTACCTTAAGTGTGTGTGTGTGTGTGTGTGTGTGTGTGTGTGCGCCCGTGTGTCTGTGTGCAGACACGCGTGTTCAGCGATGGCACCTTAACTAGTATAAATGGAGTTGGAGCGCAGGTTGTGGTTTTTGCTGTTCCAAGACGAGAAGGAAGCAGAAATTATACTGTATTAAGCCCTGGATGGCCTTGAAAGGAAGATGTGCCAGTGTTTTAATGTACGTTTGAGGTTTTTTTAGCGAGGAAAGATCTGCCCTCTCGTACAAGAGGCAGTGGCGTGTGTGAGACTTGGGAGTTCATGATGAAGCACAAGGCGCCATGATGAACGATGCCTATTGATTTGAACTGTAGAACTGTAGCGCGTGCATGGAAATGATGCCGCAGCAATCGATCACAGGTACAAAGGCTGTTGAGGTGAGCTTGTGCTCAGTTTCAGAGCCTTCGCTAAATGCATAACGGGAATGCGGTGGTGTAGTGTAATGGGTAGGGAACTGGGCTTGTAACTAGGGATGCACCGGTATGGACAATTCTGGACCGATACCGATAATTGAAATATCACAATCGGCCGATACCGATAATTTGTTCTTTATTGTCCTTTTTTATTTGTGCCCTGGCAAAAATAATAATAATTCTGCCCTTCATTACTTTTCAATGAGCACAAATTCAATCATACAAATGTGTTGAACAGCTTTTGTCGTAACATTCTTTCACATGCTCGTTGTACTGTGCCACATGTCTTACTTGTAGGTTGATCAGATTTGATGTATTAAAATCCTTGCTTGAGTTGCCTCCTCTTGAAATCTCACTGGAGCAGTGTGACATCTTCTTCGCTTGACAGCGTCAACAAAAACAGCACGCCTTAAAGCATCTGAGAATGGCATTCATTAGAGCTGGGCAATAACCAAAGTTTACACCGCTGTTGTAATTTCAATTATCAACCGCTGCAAATTTACAAATGTCGATGATTGCAGTTAGGCCATAACATTATTGCGTGGAGGAGAATAGTTCCTGCATCTGTTTTGGCTTTTTTCCGTGCCCTTACACACAACACAGCAACACAGCAACACAGCCAGCCTTAATTTGAAGTGCAACTTCACTGTAGTGAAGCCAGAGGAAAGAATGATTAAAAATACCGAACTTTGGAGCTAGCGAAGCATGGAGTGAATTTGTTCAGTCAGTAAACCCACTAACTAGGGTAGGCCCAGACTAAACGTGACAACGGGATTGAATATGAACTGAGTTCAGACTACACGTCAGATGCGCGCGCCCCGCGGGGTTACTTTGGTTCTGACAAAGAGCAGAAAGGACGCGTGTTCTGCAAGTACTGTAACAAAGCGGTCCCGGCGGCAGATGGGAATACATCTAATCTGTTCCATCGTTTGAGAAGTTATCATGAAAAGGAATATGAAGAATGTATGGTGAAAGAAAGAGAAGCAGAGGCAAGCAAAAAATCATATGCAGAAGCGAAAAGGCAGCAATATATATACATTTTTGGATTTGTTTACGCAAAGTGCAAACTTTATACTTGAAATTCTGCTTGAAAGCGTACCGCACATACAAGCATTGCATACAGATTGAGCAAGGTACCTAACTGGAATTGAGCTGTGTAAATGTATTGTATGTTTGGGAGGTAAAACTCTAAAGTCGCTCTGGATAAGACGGTCTGCTTAAAAAATGTCAAATGTTTCCTGGCTCTCAGGCGCTCAGTACTTGAAGCTGGGAGATCGCTCCCGAGGAGGCGGCAGCATCTCCACCATATTGCTCATCATCAGCTTCATGTGAGTACTGCCGTCATCCGGCGCCAGGTGGCCTGTAGATCTGTGCCATCTGTTTGTGTGTGTGTGTGTGTGTGTGTGTGTGTGTGTCTCTGTGTCTGTGTCTCTGTGTCTCTGTGTGTGTGCGTGTGTGTGTCTCTGTGTCTCTGTTAATGGCCCGTGTGTCTAAATCTGTGTGTAAGAGAGACTGTCTTGGCTATGTGTCCTGTGCTTCACTTTGCTGCATTGCTCTGACCACTAGAGCATATTCTCCTGTACTGTATGTTGTAAAGTCGTAGCTGCCTCTCTTTTTCAATTTAACTTTACGCGCGTGGCGAGTGTCGGTTCGTTTGGAGCCAAAATGGCGGCACGTGGTTGTTTCTCTGCTGCTTACTAACCCCCTCCTCACGTTTCTGACTCTTGCTTCTCTCTCTCTCTGTCTCGTTCTTTTCTTGAACTTCTGCATGTCGATAGGATCTGTGTCAGGTACTGTATCTCCTGTGTTTGGGTGTGTGTGTGCGCGTGTGTGTTTGTGTTTCTTACGGAATGAGTACAGAAGCACTGTTTTCATAGTGCAGAGAACAGACTGTGTGGAAGTAGGCAGAGCCTTGGCTTGTCTTGCCTGGTAAAAACAGTGATGCTGAATGAGTGCTCTCTGCACTGAGCTGTGTACCATGAGTACTCATAAGGCAGCCATAATGTGTATGCCGTGTCTACTGACGCTGGTTTGTATAATGATATAGTATTAATGACATGTTCTCCCTCTCTGTCTCAGTCTGGTGGTGCTGGTGGCTTTAAACATGCTGCTGTTCTACAAGCTGTGGGCTCTGGAGCGAGCAGCGCACACACTGGAGACCTGGCACTCCTACTCCCTCACAGACAGGTAATGATACTGCTTTCTACAGAACTGTTACTGCACTATACTCCCAATCTTCTCACATGCTGGCACTCCTACTCCCTCACAGACGGTAACGATACTGCTCTCTACAGAACTGTTACTGCACTATACTCCCAATCTTCTCACATGCTGGCACTCCTACTCCCTCACAGACAGGTAACGATACTGCTCTCTACAGAACTGTTACTGCACTATACTCCCAATCTTCTCACATGCTGGCACTCCTACTCCCTCACAGACAGGTAACGATACTGCTCTCTACAGAACTGTTACTGCACTATACTCCCAATCTTCTCACATACTGGCACTCCTACTCCCTCACAGACGGGTAACAATACTGTACTGTTACTGCACTTAACTCTAAAATATTCCTACACGTTGGCTGTCTTGCTCCCTCATAAGCAAGTACCAATACTAGATTACTGCCAGGTACTGCACCATAAGAACATTTTTCTACACATTGGCACTCCACGGTTCTCCACTCGACTGCACTACGCCGTACTCTAGCATGCTAACTGATGCTGCACACTGGTGCTCTTTCTTCTGTACCAGCGAGAGCTGTGACGTACAGCACAATGTGCTTCACTCTATTACTTTGTAATATATTATGTATTGTGTTGCACTCATTACGCTGCCACGCTCATGGCAGGTGCTAAGTCCTCGGCTGAAAAGTTAACTTAATTGAAGGGTTCCCCAGATGTCTCGGAAATCCTTTTAAGTCGTTCAATTGTGAAAAACAAAACAGAGCCCTCGAAAGTGCTTGAAAATGACAAGAACCAAAATGAATTTGGGAGGAAGGGGGGCCCCTGAGTGGGCTCTGTTAAAATCGCTGGAACGTTTGGGCCAGCCGACCCGGCCGCAAGCACTAACTCCAGACGGGGTGTGTGTTCCCCCTCCGCAGCCCCCTGCCCCAGACCGCGGGCGAATGGGCCCAGGTGCTGCACCTGCAGAGGCAGTTCCATCAGGCCCAGCTCAGCAAGTGGCAGCAGATACTGCAGTCGTCTGTGACCCTGCTGGACCAGGTCAGTGTCCCTCACTGTCCTCTCTCACCTCCTTGCTCTCCTCTAACCTCCTTTCCCTCCCTCTCTCTCTCTCTCTCCTCTCCTTACCTTACTCTTACTCATTACACTACACTCCAGCCTTGGGCTGCCAGTGTAGTGTAATGGTTAGGGAGCTGGGCTTGTAACTCAGAGGTTGCAGGTTCAATTCCCAGGTGGGGCACGGCTGTTGTACCTTGAGCAAGGTACTTAACCTGAATTGTTTTAGTAAAAAAATATCCAGCTGTATAAGTGGATTGTATGTAAAGAAATGTAAACTGTAAGTCACTCTGGATAAGAGTGTCTGCTAAATGCCTAAAATGTCAATGTAAATGTACTCTCCGCTTCTATATTTGTGCAGTGTGTTGTGCACCAATTCTCAGACATGGTGATGTAAATATGGTTTGAGATGGGGGGTTTGTGTGTGTGGATATTGTGGACCTGGCTGGTCTTTTTGATTTCCCACTGACAGCTCAGTCCCTATAAACACACTGGAATCCTCAATTTACAATGACACTAGGCATTGAGCCCTTTAGCCAAAGCAACTTGCAGACGTGCATTACAGTGGCGAGAGAATGACCGCGACAGCTAGAGCTCAAACCAGTGGCAACTTTGAGACCCTCTCACACTTCCACAACATGTCTGGCCGCGTTTATGTTCAGCGACTGCCTTGGCTGCTCCTGTTTTATCTGTAAAGCTTCTGCAACAGTTGTGTGCTTGACTTTAATGTTTTGTGGGGGCCAAAAAAAGGAGATGGGGCGGCAGTCTAGATTGATGATTAGGGAACTGGGCTTGTTACAAAAAGGTTGCAGGTTTGATTCCCAGGTGTGGCACTGCCCTTGTACCCTTGAGCAAAGTACTAAACCTGGAGTGCTTCAGTAAATATCCAGCTGTATAAATGGATTGTATGTGAGTAAATGTAAACTCTGGATAAGAGCGTCTGCTAAATGCCTGTAGTGTAGTGGAGGTGAGTTGAACCTTCACAGGAGCATGTTTTTAAACCGTCTCCCACGCCGATGCTTTTCCCTCCTGGCCCTTGCCCTGTATTCCCTGCATTCTGAATTCTCCTCGGCCCCGCCCTGTACCCTCTCACCTCTGCGTCTGGTAAAGAAAGAGTTCTATAATAGTATCTCAGTCATCATCTGCTTTGTTTTCCTTTAACACATTTGGATCGATTCCCAGTAACTTGTGTAAAGAAATTATTTTGCACGCTCTTGCATGTTTTTTCTCTCTGTCCCACCTCTCGTGCTCTCTCTTCCTCCTTCCCTTTTCCTCTGTCTCTCCCCATCCATTTATTCCTTTATCTCCCCTCTCCCCCCCTTCGTCTCTCATAGTTCAGTTTAATTATCCTTGATTAGCAGGACAACACGAGTAGTATTACCAAAGCATATACAAAGCATGCAATATGACATTTTAAAAATGTCTGACTCTTCCGTATTGTCTAATAACATAACAATAAAAAAAACATAAGTATAGGGGCCGCCGATAGCGTAGTGCTCTAACGCACCCGTATCGGCTTGTCCTATGAGTGTGTGCTGCCTATCACGGTCGCGGTTCGAAACCCGACTACCAGACCAGCCCTGGTGGGGAGCCCTGATCGGGGGTGGCGTTTGGCTGTCTGCTCCAGGGGGAGGGAGAGCTGGCGCGAGCTCGCCGAGGAGCGGTAGGGCTACCTCGTAAAAAAAACAAACAGGGTTGGGCGAGTTCCGTCTCGTCGGAGACAAACATTGCCTCACCGTTTTCGCCCGTAGGCGGGCGGCGAGTTCATGGGGGAGGGTAAAATCCAAGAAAGAAATAGAGGGTGTAATTGGCTACCAAATTGGGAGAAAAAAACTGAGGGAAAAAATCAGAAACCAAAAAAAGAAACATGGCTATAATAATAGAAATAAAGAATAAGAAATGGATGAGTAGTAAAAAGTACAGGTAAGTACAAGGGATAGCTAAGGGGTAATGATGCTGATTATGTTAACCTCTCTCTCTGTCGTCCTGTGCAGATGAAGCTGTCCCTGGAGAAACTCCACAGAGGGATCGTCACTCCAGAAGTGCAGCAGCAAGACCCCCCCCGTCAGAGGCCCCGACAGAACCCCTCACTCAGCACTGACCCCCCCCACTCTCCCTGTCCGTACCTCAGAAACCCCCCTCTCTAGGGCCCCCGTCTGGTGGACTTAGGTAATAATAGAACTTAGGGAGAGCAATAAGCCAGGTGCACCCGGGGACATGTGAACAGTGCGTTTCACCCCCAGGGCTCCAAGTAAAACAGAGACCTACTTAGAAATGGTGGGGGGGGGGGGGGGTTGAATGGGGATATTGGAACAACCTTGAAATCAACTGAACCAGCACCCCATGACTTCAACGAAATAACTTGAAGCAGAAATGTGCCCCAGCCAGCGCCTCCCAAGCATCGGCGCCGTTTCTAAGCCAGTAACTCTACCAGCCCGTAGTGGTTGGGCCTACGTGGACGATTCAGCCTTGGGAGTTTTGGAGGGGGGTGGGGTGCGGGTGACAACCGGCCTCTCCGCTGCTGCTGTATGTCCGTACCCCCTCCCTGTTCTTTTGAGCCCGTCGTCGACTCCGAAGACACGCCTGACCTGTGAGTATTTGCGGAAAGGCGGCCGCTGCTCCTGTTCCGACACATTTCAAAAACCGAGTTTGGCTCGCTCTCCGGTCTGCGCCCGGGCATCGGAACCCCCGCCGCCACCACCACCACCAACACGGACAACGGCAGTCGCGCTTCACCGCCGAGCTCTGAACTTCCTGTTCCGAGCTGCTGCGGGGTGGTTTCCGCAGACGTGACACAGCGAGCGAACGAGCGAGCGGACGAGTCACAGAAGAGGGGGATTTCTGGGACACGGACCTGCCGTTTATCTCCTCTGACCTCCATGCCCCCAGCCCCCCACAATTTTTGATTTCTCCGTCCGCTACGGACTCCATCCGTGACTGTGCCCGATGCGAATCCGTCCGCTCTTTCGGCTGCCCCTGAAGTGAACAGGAATCATTTCATAAGACGTTGTTTCCCTCCTCCTCCTCGGTGTCCAGAAGAAGAAGAAAAAAAACACGCACCTCGTTTGTCTTTTTGAGTTCCATTTCAGTAGTTTTTTTTATAATTTAAGGTTCCTGTGCGAGCGATGGGTTGATATTTGAAAAGGATGAATGTGTGCGTGTTCCACCGTAACAGTATTTATTATTAGACTTGGATTTTTTTTTCTTTTTGTTTTATGTCTCTCTCTTAGTCCGTCCGGAGTCATGTTTCTGTGTTATTTTTCACGCGTTGGACCAAGGAAAGGGTAAAAGAATTACAATAATACAGATTCTAGCAATAATGATGATAGAAATTTCACATGATTAAAAAGAATTCTAATAATTGTGTGTAGAAACGGAAGAGGAAGTATCAGATGAGACCCTTGCTGTCGTTACCATTGGTCCGATTTGTGTTGTTTGTTTATTTTCGGAGTCTTCGGTTGCCGTCTGTCCAAAAGCTGCCCGTGTCTCTGTCTCTGGTCCTGAGTAGCGCGTGAGATCTCAGGTCCGGACCCGTTCTGTGCCAGATTGAACTGTTTGATCGCTAACGATTGTATTAATGGATTGAACTTGAACTTGGATCAGGGTTCCCGTGGACTCCGCCAGGAAGGACGTAGACGCAGTTTGTTTCTAGTCGACTGGGCTGGACCTTTAAGGACCAACCAGAACGTTTAGGCCCGGATGAAGAAAAAGGGAATGCCGCAGTATTGCGTTTCAGTGTTTTTGTGACATGTATTTACGTTCTCAAATGTTTTTTTTATTTTATATTATTTTTAGCCTTGTGATGTTCTCTCTGTAAATGTCCATTCTTACCTTTTCTTTCTTCTGGTTTTTCTCTTCTCCCTTGTCTTTCACACTCTCTCTCTCTCTCTCTCTCTCTCTCTCTCACACACACACGAACACATCTTCTCTCCTGCCCCTCCCATCTCTCCCTCTCTCTGGTCATCCCTCTTTTCTCTCACACTTTGGTCACCCCCTCCTCCTCCTCTCCCGGGCCCTGAGGATCAGCAGTGTAAGTGTGTGAGGGCCTTGCTGTGCGTGGCCCTGTTTGCGAGCGCTCAAAGGATGTACTATTTATTTGGGGTGGGGGGAGGGGAGGGGAGGGGAGGAGGGTAGGGAGGAACGGGACGAATGTTCTCTACTGTACTGTAAAGGTTTGATTGTTTCGAGATGCTGTGGGAAGAAATGAGAGGTTAAAAAAATATGCAATAGAACGACATCCAGGTGATTGTGTTTTTTTGTGTGTGTGTTTGTGTGTGTGCGCACGTGTGTGTGCGCGCGCTTATGTATGTATGTATGTGCGTGCGTGTGTGGTTACAACTGGTTTAAGAGTTGGAATAATAACGGATATAACCAGGCATACTGTATCCAGACCTGTGTGATGTGTGTGGGAGAGAGCACATGCATTCAAATATGTGCACCTCAAATATGGATGTGCACCTCATCAAAACACACTCAAATATACACTACATGGCCAAAAGCATGTGGACACCCGAACTTCACACCCGTATGTGCTCGTCGAACGCCTCATTCCAAAAAATACCAAAAATAGCTTTGCTGCTGTAACAGCCTCCATTCTTCTGGGAAGGCTTTCCACTAGATGTTGGAACATTGCTGTGGGGATTTGCTTCCATTCAGCCACAAGAGCATTAGTGAGGTCGGGCACGGATGTTGGGCGATTAGGCCCATCTCGCAGTCAGCGTTCCAATTCATCCCAAAGGTGTTCGATGGGGTTGAGGTCAGGGCTCTGTGCAGGTCAGTCAAGTTCTTCCACACTGATCTTGACAAACCATTTCTGTATGGACCTTGCTTTGTGCACGGTGAAGTGTGATTCATCACTCCAGAGAACGCATTTTGACTGCTCCAGAGTCCAATGGCGGCAAGCTTTACACCACGCCTCCCGACGCTTGGCATTGCGTGGTGACCTTAGGCTTGTGTGCGGCTGCTCGGCCATGGGAACCCATTTCATGAAGCTCCCGACGAACAGTTCTTGTGCCGACGTTGCTTCCAGAGGCAGTTTGGAACTCGGAATTGAGGGTTGCAACCCGAGGACAGATTATTTTTACGCGCTTCAGCACTCAGCAGTCCCGTTCTGTGAGCTTGTACGGCCTACCACTTCGCGGCTGAGCTGTTGTTGCTCCTAGACGTCTCCACTTCACAATAACAGCACTTACAGTTGACTGGGGCAGCTCTAGCAGTGCGGAAATTTGACTAACTGACTTGTTGGAAAACGTGGCATCCTATGACGGTGCCGCGTTTAAATTCACTGAGCTCTTCAGTACGGCCCATTCTACTGCCAATGTTTGTCTGTGGAGAATGCATGATTGATTTTATATACCTGTCAGCAATGCATGTGGCTGAAATGGGTGAATACACAAATTAGAAGGGGTGTCCGCATACTTTTGGCCATGTAGTGTATGTGCACCTCATCAAAACGCACTCAAATATGTGCACCTCATCAAAACACTCAAATATGTGCACCTCATCAAAACACTCAAATATGTGCACCTCATCAAAACACTCAAATATGTGTGCACCAGATCAAAACACACTCAAATATGTTTGCACCCCATCAAAACACAGCTGAAGGCATCCTTTGACTCAGAGAAGGTTGTGGTGCCAACAGCATTCAGCCCACTGCATACTTGGACTGAGTGTTACACCCTCCTGTGCACTTTGCGTACGAGAGGACAATCTGTTCTTGATTTTCACACCTCGCCCGGTTCACAGAGGTCTGATTGGTGTTATTTGCTGAGCATACACCCATATTAAGATTTTTTTTCTCCCAAAATTCTTCTGCACATTCTTCAAATATACAGTGCCTCACAAAAGTATGAAAAAAATAATGAACATTTCTGATATACACAACCAGCTCACACAGAAGAAAAATAATAGAAGAGACGTCTCGATTGCACAAGTATTCAAACCCTTTCCTTTCCTTTCCCAAATTAGTTATTTTGCAAGGCACATTCTTCTGCATTCTTTGGCTCAGATGAAGTGACGTACGATCCTCAGGGCCTCTAAGGATGGCAGTGTGGTGTAGCTGTTGAGCCGAGAGGTTGCAGGTTTGACTCCCAGATTGAGGCACTGCAGTTGTACCCTTTAGCAAAGACACAGCTGTATAAATGGGTAATGTGTTTTTAAGAAAGTAAAGACAATCTAGCAAAGCAAATACATTTTTAAAATAATGTATATAAAGTGTGGCAGAATATGCTTGGGATGTGAGCCCATGAATAAGACGTCCTTCTGTCTGTCGGTGCTAGGATGAGTGCACTGTTCTGTACATCCCTATAATGACGAATCCTCATGCTGGTGGCCTCATGCATGTGTACTCTGTTGTCACTTTAAAAGGGGATCATGGCATCGGTCAACCTATATCAGCCCTCTTGGAACGTGAATGTCACGTCACGTTTCCTGGTTGGGCTGGTCATGACTATTGCGCTAGTCAAGATTAAGCCACGGCTTTATCCCGATTGGTCAAGAGGATGTCACGGACGGTTTCCAGACATGTTATCCTGGTGTCACCATGTAACATTTTTTAAATGTAAAAAATATCTGGGGAGAGCATCTGATGCTTATGGTAGAAGGTGATCTAGATGAGCTGTAAAGGCAAATTCATTATATATTCACAGTTTTTATATTTTCTCTGTCGTCACTCGTATATATTTTCTTTTGCATGTTTTAGGTTTTGTATTGGAGCAGTGTAAACATCATTGCGTATACGTGCTGTTGCGGCGGTGACATCATTGGAAATTCCTTGGACAAGGGTTTCCCTGACAATTAGGCTCCAGACAATGAAAACGCACAATTCATTGGAAGTAGTCCAGTTAACAGTAAGCAGCACCCTGGTGCCACTATTTTTCGCAGCGGACGTACCTGCCTAATTGTGTCAATAAATGTATTTCTAACATAATTCACCGATCGTGTAAAATTCAGTTGGCAAGTAGCCGTGGTATAAGCGGGATAATGTACTGCGGACAAGTCGGCTGTTGGAAATAACAACACTCCTTCCGCTTCACCCTGTTGTGTTGTTATTTTCAACAACCGAGTTGTCCGCAGTACATTATCCCTTATGTATGTACAGCCCCACAGATCACTGGCTTTCTGTGATTGATTAGGCTACTTCTGACTGGTAAAGATGTGTCAATAACCCAGCACCCCTGTGGTAAAACAAGAATAAGACAAAACACATCAGTATGAACACCTCATTGGAAATACCATGCACACACATGCCACTGTAATACTTAATTTAATTACATTTTAGAATTTCTAAGTATTTTTTGGCAAGCAACATTTCCACATCTACATACCAAGTGCAAACTCGAATCATCCAAGAAAGAAAAAACAAAACGAATGGAAGTGCCCAACTTGCATTGTAGAGTTGCAGGGTGGGCTTGTATCTATTCAACACAATACATTCTATTTATTTTTACTGTAGAAAGTGTATTTGTCCTTTTTTGCTGTAGTTCTCAGTCACTCAAGACAGGTTTAGTTGACTAAAGAGTTAAAAACACATGTTGCTACAAGTGGCATCATGTCTTTGGGCAGAGGTATCTGGTGTGCTATCATACAGTGTCAATACCGGGGGAAAAAGGATGTACTTTTCAATATACTCCTGCAAAGAGAAAGAGAGACGAGAGTAAAGTAACCTTATATTTTGCAGTTAGCATTGTAATCGGGGGGCTGAACTTTCAATCGGAGGCTGGTGACCTTCCACCTACCAAAGTGGCATTAACACCTCAAAGGGTGCACATTTGAGCTTTGAACATTGCTGACCAAAACATGCTGTACAGCAATCTCTGTGTGTGAAATGTCTGTCTTGCTCGCATGCTCTTTCTTGCTCTCACCCCCCCTCCCCTTCTCTCTCTCTCTCTCTCTCTCTCTCTCTGTCTGTCCTAAAGGCGGTCCCCCGTTTTAAAAACTGGACCAGGCAGTTTGGCAGTGTCATGCTGCCGAAGGTGACCCCCCCCCAGTCAGTCAGGCAGTGAAATGCTGACAGAGATTTAACATTTAGAACTGGCTGCCTGAGAAAGTTTACATAGCAATGGGGGAACAGTGTTATGTATCAGTTGCTTTTGTAATCATAGTAACAAATAGCAATAAAAATGTAATTGTAGGCATTTTTACAAAATGCAAGGTATGAAATGACTACTGCAAGCACTTATGAAAGGGAATGGAGGTGAAATTGGTCATTTATCCAAATTCTGACCTTTTTTTATGTACATGCCCATTAGAAAATGGGGCAACGTCTCAATTAATGGAAAGCTGCTACATTGCAAATGAAGGAGATTATCAACAGTACAGTTGCTTATTTCACAACATTTGCACCAGAAGGCCTTTGCTGAATAATCTGGCAGTGCCAGAGGTGTTAGCGATTTCCTTTGGTTTGCAAAAATTGCATAGCCTAATATTTCTGGCCATAGAGCACTCTGTCTTTGTAAAATATGTGTATACAGGTAACTGCCAAAATAAAGGTAACTGGACGACGACGACGACACTGAAGCGGCCTGGCACAAGCATTAACACCCCCTGATGGACACTCGTGGTACTGCACCTGTTTAAAGGATTTTTTAAACAGTGTTACCTTTATTTTTGCAGTTACCTGTACATCATATATATGTATTTTTTCAAATGTTGTTTTTCTGTCACACTAATAAAACTGAGGCCCGTATTCATAAAGATTCTAAGAACATTCTTAAGAATTGGCTTAAACAGGAAAAATACCAACCATAAATCTTTTCATCACAACCCGAATACGACTAAGACTTCAGACTGAGACGCCTTACATGGTTGCTAGGAAACCCATGCGATGTTCATGACTGTACACTAGTGAGAGATAGAGGATGGGCATCCACCATGTGCTTTTGAGACTTTCATCACTTCATATAAAAGAATGATCTGGCAGCCAGGGACTATGTGGTGGAGACTGCACTGAGAAAGAAACGTTACTTTCGATAGGGTGCGATTCAACGGTTTACAGTTGATCTTTCATTTTATTTCATGCCTATTTGTTTTCACAGCAAATACTTAACGTGTTGTCAATAATTATGCAGCCAGACTACTTTCAACTACCACAAACAATACAACTTTAAGATTGAGTGATATGTGATGACTTTAACCTATATATTGAGTAGAACATTAGTTATATGTTCCTCTAATGTATGTCCTACTTAGTTGGGATGTTATATGCTTATCTGATTAATTTAGAAGACAATGAATTACAACCGCTCTCATACTAATGAATGTAAAGTGGAATGTAACGTGCAGTCATTTCTTATTAGTCTGTTAATTTTCCACTTCGGGCTGTAGGCTTGGAAGAGTGGATTTAAGCACTCTGAAAATTTTCCGTAGTCTCCCCAAAAACGAGCCTTAACACTCAAACCTGCCCAGGAAGTTGTGAAACACAGTACATTTTACATTTACATTTTACACAGTAACTTCTGTATTCACTGTAATGACAACACGGCTAAACTGGGGATGACACTTCCGCTTCCTTTTTTTTCTTCTTTTACTTTTGGTGGCATTCGCAACTTCTCACAACTGAATTAGCTCGCTAAATTAGGAAGCTAGGAACTCGGCTTTTAAACAAATGTGACTGTGACATGATTCTGTTACAAAAAGGGACATCGCAGTACAGTCTAAACTGCACTCCTGTGTAGTTACAAGTCAGCATAAGTTACTTTCTCTTGATTTGCAAATCGTGTGCACATAATTCCTAAAAGGCATTCATGAATCACTTTAAGCCAGATTCTTAAACTTAAGAGGAAATTATACGCTTTGAGTGCAACTTGATGCTGAAGGCTTTCATGAATATGGGGATTTGTGTTTTTCACAGTTGTAATGAAATACAGCAGGGATACAGAGTTTATAATAAAGCTCTGAGTCACAGTGCTCTCTCAACCGCACTCTCAGAGGCCACATTTTGCATATCTAAGCCATGGATTTTGGATTGTTTCAGACACTCATATGTATATATATATATATATGTGTGTGTGTGTGTGTGTGTGTGTGTTTCTTATGATACTGAAAATCCAGGAGCTTCAGGGGTTTCCTTTCTTTCAGTTAAGTTTCCCCCAAAAATCCTGCTAATACAGTGAAGTCTGCTGGGTATTCCACAGCGAGGGCTTTTTACACTTATAATATCAAATACTCATAATTTAGTTTATTGTATTGTCCAACTTGTCCAGTAGCTACGTATTTTTATGAACAGATAACGAGAGCTGTATTTGTTCTTCGATTAACCACAAAAGACTAAAATGCATGCACTTTGTATCAAGTTGTATCCCTTGTACAGGACGATTCTGTAGGGAAATATTTATAATGTACAAACGTGGCATTATTAAATACTTTTAGCATGGATGCCTGTATCAGGTGGTATTAGCAGGATATGGTCACATAAATTCTGTGCGGTTTGTGAGAGCTTGTCCTGTTCAAAAAGACGGTGTGTTCAGAGCCATGAATAAAAATCTATAAATAAGTAAATTCCCCTTTGAAAGCCACAACAATGCTGAAGTCAGAGCGAGGTGTGGTGTGTGTCTGCATCGTGCAGTACCTGGAGAGAATAGCCCTGTGAGAGGTTTTAAACACATTTTTTCAGCAGTGAGATGGAGTTCATTGAGATACTACCTTCTGTCTCACTTCCTATCACTCTCAGTTCCAGCTACACTACATAAAACTATTAGTTTCACCATATAGACAAAGTATCTTGAGAAATTCTGACATTCTAGTTTCTTGGAATTATGATGTTACTATCCCTATTCTTTTCCAACAGCGCCGCTGAATGCTTGAGAAACAGCTAGTGACCGTGACCCTGCAGGTGAACGGAGCTAAGATGCTGTACAAGGTTTTTCTTTGACACGTGGTCACCCCCCCCCCCCATCTCTACAGTATCTCTCAAAGTCGAGACATTACACAGTGTAAGAATAATGTGCGAAGCTTGCTTACCTCTGGGTGCACATATGGAATGAGGGCTGTGGATTTACACACTGATATATATTAATCTCTATGTTAATCTCTTACAGACTCATATAATGTAACTAGATTCTCAAGATGTATACATACTTATTAATGATATACATTTCATATCCAATATTACATGAATGTCTTACATGAGCATGCTATTCTATTTTCATCTTTTGTTTCTTCAAAGGTCCTTTTGTGCTCTCGATTTGAATAACGGCTGTCACTTCCATTATTCTCCAAGGTTTTCCTTGTTCATCTCTGTATTCCGAAAAACCGAACAGAGTCCTTCTCATGCTATATTCACTGAGTGATGAGGGGGATGGTTGGCGGCAGTGAGGCGTCGATTTTGGGGCTGCTGTGTGGGGACGAGGCAGTCATAGGGGCGATAAGAGGTGCCGTCTGGCGCCGTTTCTTTGTCCTGAAATTAGAAATGGGACATTGCTGAAACACGCGGCAGTTTGCATGGGCACACCTCCACCGATAAAACAAGAATGCAAAGGCCAAGAAGAGTCAGGTATGATAACGCACGATACAGAACGAGGACAAGTAGAACGTGACGACCTTTGACGAACTGCCAAACGTACCTGCACTATTCTGCCACCTGCACCCCAGCACAGTTATCTTTACTCTCCGAGGCTATAGCTAAATACTCCGCTCTGAGAGAGGAAGGGGAGAGACAGAGAGAAACAGAGGGAAGGAAGAAAGAGAGCAAAAGAGGAGAAACAGAAGTTAGCGCAGGCACCGTCTGAGCAGCGCAGCTGAAACACGGTAGGAGAGAGGGAGGGGGAAACTGGGGGTGAGCAGCTGAGTCTATGTGACTAGCTGGGGGGAGAGAAGATGACGGGGAAGGGGGGGGATTGAGGCAGCAGGTCAGAGGTTTCCAGCACAACCCTCTCCCCATGAAGACAAATGACTCAAGGGAGGAAGGAGAGAATGAGGGAAGGAGAGAAATAAAGGGCAAAAAGGAGGCACGTGGGGGAGGGGGGTTTGAACGAGGGAAGCAAGGAAGGAGGGGTAGATACTCACGCGCTCTCTCTCAGAGCCTCCTCTCCCGCCATGGCTATCTTCCTGTAGCAGTACACCATCTCCACCACCAGCCACACCTGCAGCCCGATGATGGACACGTACATCATCACCTCCGACAAGATGGAGGCCATCCCCCTGGTGGCTGCAGAACGGGAGGAGAGGGAGGGACATGTTTGCTCGTCGGTCAAAAAACACAAAAAAACAAGAACACAAACCAAGAAGAAGGAGTATTCCGCCCTTTTTTTCTGCACATTTTAGGTATTTAGCAGTGACGTTTCCCCCCTAAGTTTTTCACATCATCTCCACTGAAATTGAATTTAGTGCCATTAGGACCAGAGTGCCAGAGTGAAAATGACAACAATAAGCACAGCCACTTAGGAACAGGATGTAAGAATTACCCATCTAGCAAGAGAAAATATGAAATACCTTGTATAATATATCATATACTTTTTTCAGTTATATGAAATTATCCAAGTTACTCAATATCTTTTAATACTAGTTAATACTCTCAATTGTTCACACACAAACCCTGGTACTATGGACACAATTATCAAAACCTATGTATCAATAAAAACCTTATTTTAGCAAAACTATAAGCACATTTTGCTTGTTTTCACACAAACTGCAGTGTCAAATTAACTTTTTTCAAAACCCTAAACACAATTCTCCTCATTAAGCACAATCTTCATAAATAAGAACTCTTGTGTCCACATGGAAAGCACTGCCATTCAGAATGCTAAACAATTTATCAATTTTCCACACTCAGTCCTCACACGTACAAACACTACTTGCCTAAATTATTCAATCAGTAATCAGAGATTAAGCACAGATAAATGAGCCACAGGTAAACTCCCCTAACAAATGAAATTAGGATCTTTTTGGTTGCCCATGTGGTCAAGCATGGTTTGACCTTGAGGAAGGCTGGGCAAAGGGTGCAGCCAAACCTGAGCTGCTTCATTGTTGCATCTGTGTTCCAGACCCTCACAAATGAGAATAGGTAAGTACTGTAAACATTGGAGTAATCTCACCTTTACTGTTCTTGTCTTTAGTAGTACATTACAATACAGTCTCAATGTATTGTACTCAATGATTGCTGTAGAATATGGTACTGCAACTATAACTTGCAATATAACTACTGCAAGTGAACCACAGTACCAATATGTATCATGTACGAAACTGGGAGTTCATATTCATATTTTGTTGAATCATTGATGACAACATCATAATATTTTAATATGACGTTGTCATCAATGATTAGCTTGGCCTGACAGAGATGAGAGACTAGACAAGTATTTATTTTTCTTGACATAAATAGTCTTCCTGTACAGACCCATTGTATTCTCATGTTCTTTTTTCCCCCTATGCTATTTCCTGAAATGTGCAGTACACAACTGTAATAAAATGTAAAAAAAAATCATACTGTATTTGTGTATTCCTTTCATATTTGAGTTCATACAGTAACAATCTACCACAACAGGCTTCTGCACATATGTTGCAAGTTTATAACACTGCAAATGCATTAGTGAAACAGCAGTGTTTTTCATTTATCACACCAGTGTGTAATTAGTCCTCAGTAGAGTCTATTCATTTGATGCATGTGTGTGTCATTTTGGTTAAAAAGTGTCATTTTGAGAGTGTACCCATAGTGAGTGTACAAGAGTTCACATAGTTTTGATTTCAGTGTTTCATTTTGCAAGAGGTTTGAGGAGTTTTGCCAAAATTGTTTCCTGATTGAGTTTTGTGTTTATAGTTTTGAGAAAAGGAGTCATAGTTTCAGGAAACGGGTTCAAACAATTAAGAAAAACTGTAAACAAAATATTAATATACATTAATGTCACCACAAGGTAATTGACGTTTCACTGGTATAACTAGGCCACTCAGTACAGCAAAGTACAGCTGTACTGAAACATGTATATTTTCATCGATCTTTGGTCAGTTTTGTGTCTGCATTGTTTTAGGGTGCTGGTACCACCAACTACATAAAATAAAATGGATTTGTCTGAAAAGACCCAGAGCCACTTTAACCCTTTGAGGGGCACCGTCAAACTATGACGTTTATTCTAGACCATGCCGTAACATTCTAGTCTATTCTAATTAATGACATCATAAACATCAGCTAATGGCATTCACAAAGAACTGTACAATTCCAGAATAGAACACTGTGAATTAGAACTCTCAAAAAACTCACTCCTCAAGGGTTAATAAAGCCAAGGCCCACGTACTCAAGCATGCATTTCTCCAAGGTAACCGGTACGAGTCCATCTCTAAATTTTTAATTGCAGTTAATCGGAGGATAAAGTAACCACACACTGGTTTAATGCAGTCCGTCTTGTCTCAGGGCAACGCGACGCTAAAGTACATATTCTGTGTCTCAGCAGCGATTCGTCAGGCCGAAACCCCATACCTTTAAACCATGATTACGGCTCAATTTTATTTCGTGACAGCATTTTATTTAGTGACAGCATT
This sequence comes from Aldrovandia affinis, assembly GCA_029706075.1. NCBI lineage: Eukaryota > Metazoa > Chordata > Actinopteri > Notacanthiformes > Halosauridae > Aldrovandia > Aldrovandia affinis. Next base: position 174,115 of record JAINUG010000271.1, on the reverse strand, counting down.
TTTCTTTACATTACAAAATTGTGCCACATTTTCTTACGTCTACAAATGATCCGAACTTGTGGGTAAACGTGATCTTTGTTCTCCGTGTCCGAATTCAATACTGACTTAATATTAATGAAATGATCTGTGCCCATCAGGCATTTGAATGCTCATGAAAAAGCACCAACGTCTTCAAAGCTAGTACGCGACACAGTTAACGAAGAATTGAAGTTAAAAGTGTTTGACTAGTTCTTTGAAATGATTCCGTTGATTTGGACTAAATTAAACCACTTACTGTCATTGACATTATCTAACATGACTTGAAGAAAGAGAACGGTACAACGTGAGACACAAATAAGAGGAACCATTGTGATTACTCACCGAACAGATTATAAAATTAAATGACAGGCTTGTTAATCAGGCTAAATAAATTAAAACAGGTTCAGCCTGCTCTATACCCAGCTCGCCAGCCGCCACTGAGTACTCCCACTCACACAGACGCCCTGTTCAAACAGCTCCAGCATGTTTTTCATTTAAGATTCTAAGGTTTTAGCATACTGCCTTCATCAGTGAAAGTGTGTGATGTCAGTGGTTGCCAAACTCCGGCCTGGGGACCCGCTGTGTATGCGGATCTTCATTTCAACTGTAATTGAAAACTCTGAATTGTAATTCAGTGTTTATTGTTCTTAATTAGACACTTAATGTCTAATTATGTCATTTCCCACATTAAGGCCATATTATGTCAGAAATAGCTATGCATGCCATGAACAATAAATGCTCTTTATTAAAACCCAAGGACTTTTAATCAGTCAGGGCAACTAATGCTCATTTTCGGTAATGTGCTACATGACACATGATTCATTTAGAAAGAGGTTACCTTTTAAAATGAATTCAATTACAGACTGGCAGCTGAAATCTGTGAGGTCCCAACTCCTTTAAGTGTGGACACTTATAAGCAGTTAATTAACTTAGTTAGTTAGTTAATTGACTTACTAGTGATGGACTGATCAAACTTTAACTTGCGTATGTTTCAAAAGTTTGTTGTCTTGCTTGGTACACAATTAATGTTTGAGGACGCGAATGCGTACTGGCGTACCACTTACGTGCACCCCTGGTTATAAGCATAATTTAATTTGCTTTGTTTGGCGCTCAAAGTCAGCACCCCCAACAATCCCTGTGCAGCCTACCGTTGCCCACCACGTGGAGGGTGATGAACTTGGTGGTGTTGGTGCGGTACTCGTAGTTGGGGAAGGTCAGTATGCGGTTGAAGAAGCAGCGGTAGACGCCCGTGTCATTGAAGGTGACGTTGAGGATGTAGATGGAGCCGTCCTGCAGGTCGACGGTCTTCTTGCTGCCGTTCCAGGCCAGCCGATCCATGAAACGGTCATCCGTGATCGTGGGGATCTCGTCCTCATAGTTGTATATCTGTAGAATGGCCATAACCGTTGCAACAGGGGGGAAACAATTACGCCATTTTACAGAAGGAAATGTACACATTACTCAAAGGAAAAACATTTTCTGGAAGCAAATCAGCAGCTCTCTGTCAAACTATTGAAATATAAGCCGGTAGCCGGCAGTGTGGTATAATGGTTAGAGAACTGGGCTTGTAACGTTAAGGTTGTAGGTTCAATCCCCAGGTGGGACACTGCCGTTGTACCTTTGAGCAAGGTACTTAACCTGAATTGCTTCAGTTAATATCCAGCTGTATAAATGGATTGTATGTAAAGAAATGTAAACTGTAAGTCGCTCTGGATAAGAGCGTCTGTTAAATGCCTGTAATGTAATGTAATAAGCAATCACATTACATGGGCAAAAACAATACAATAAGTAATTACATAATTAATACAATAACAAACCACATTTTCAAACCAAGTGGCACTTGGTTGCCCACTGAACCTCTTAGGAGCTTGAGAGTGGTTAATACACTCTCCACACCAATGGGCTACTTTCCGCATTCGAATTGCAATTCAACAACAAAAAAGCAAACCCTTGTTGTTTATACAGCTTTAATTTGGGGCTATCAGTTATCTGAGGTTTCATTTGGGGCCTCTCTGGGCAGGCTGTGTCTCCCCTGCCCTGGAACTGATCACTCTACACTGTGACCCGAAAGGCCCACCGAGGCTGAGCCGGCCGGGAATAGTTACCACAAGGTAATAGGGTCGAATGTACAGCTGGTACTGTACCTTTAGGAAAATGTACACTTCCTAATCTCTTTTTTTGTTGCCGTTCATTAAATGTGTCTTTATTTCCAATGGTAATTTATGTTAAGGGCGCTAGCACAAAATATGACATGTTTTTAATGTGACATTTAAACATATTTTTGACACACTGGTGTGTGGTTTGGTTCAGCAATTATTTGTGACTTGATTATTCTTGCCATTTTAAATACACTCATTGTAAGTCACTCTGGATGAGAATGTCTGCTCAGTGCCTAATGTAATGTACTGTAATGGAAATGGACGTATGTACAGTGCATCCAGAAAGTATTTAGACTTGTGTAAATGTGATATTTAAGTTTTTTATTTTTAATAAATTAGCAAAAATTTCTAAGAAGCTGTTTTTGCTTCGTCATTATGTGGTATTGTGTGTAGATTGATGAGGAAAAAAATGAATTTAATCAATTTTAGAATAAGGCTGTAACATAACAAAATGTGGAAAAAGTGAAGGGCTCTGAATACTTTCCAGATGCACTGTATGTTTAAAGTCTCTCTGTTGTTTGATGGGGATAAAGATATCTGTTGTGAGTGGCTGCACGGCCAGAGCCTGGTGTTTAATGGCTGGGCTGCTCTGATATTGCCCAAGTTCCTCACAGGAAATGCGGGTTTGCAGCTGACACCGTGAAAGCGCTGGTCATAAAAAATGCATGGCCTCCCTCATAATGAATGCATTACTCCACTGGACCAGAAAAAAAAGAGAAATCCCTCTCTGCTGACATTCACTACCCTAGAAAGTATGTGTAGCTATCCACTGTGATTTGTGACTGCCACATAAATGTGTCTTAAGCATATTCTTGTTGGATGCTATACCATAGGGGCATGAACCGATGACTCATGTCCTGATGGTTTTAGAGACAGATTTTTCATTGCTAATTAGCCTGGGAAAACAGGGCCTATGTCCCTAATGGACCGGTTTTGCTCATCCCGGCCACAGAACAGTTCAGCTTATTTAGAGCCAACAGAATCAACTCTCAGTCCTACAGGCCGCAGTGGCTGCAGGTATTTGCTCTAACCGATCTTCTGAACCACCTGATATAAATTGGGGGGGGTTTGTTGATCCCCCCCATCCTCTAGAATTAGATCAACAGCCCTGATGGTAAGATCCGGGGCTTTGAAACAGAGCTGGAGATTAAGCGCCGTTGAGTCTCTCATCGACGAATGCTCACCTGCATGAAGTCGCTCTCCCCTTTGGTCATGAAGAACCAGTCGACAGTGGCCGTGGCAGGGACCTCCCCCCTCATCTTACAGGAGATGCAGCCCAGCTTGAACCCCTCCCCTGCCACCGCCTCCGTGTCTGAGTCCACCTCCACGCAGGCCGCATGGCAGAGAGACGCTGCGGAGAAACAGACAGACCGCAAATGAAACATTCTCCCTCCCAGTCACCTGATAAGATTTTTTTAATGTCTGTGTAAATGTATATATATATATATATATATATGGTTTATGCTGCATAAACCTTGAAAATACATATATTTCTGTTTCTACATAAAAGCAACCATTTTTGGTTTAATATTGAAAATATATAGTATTTTGGAGGAGTGAGCAATCAAAAACTAAGTGTCACGAACAGAGCCGTCTGCTAGCTAATTCAATTTTGGCATGCTTTATGTAGACATTTTTTTGTTTGTTGCACGTTTATTTCCTCTCTTGTAATGCACATATTTTAGTTCTTAATCTTTTCCACTAGGACCAGTCACAAAAAGCATAACTGTGAATCGCGTAGTATAATTTTTTAGCCCTCAATTTTTGCATTGGAAAATCTATGTCACAAATTTTGAGGGGAAATAAATTGCCAGTGAGCAAGCCAAACCTTGCAGTTTGTATCTGGGCATTCGTTATTTCCAAATAGTCTTATCTATGTTCATATATAGATATATAAATCTATATATGTAGTAAAGTCAATAAACAGTCATTCAATAACACACCTGTGACAGATTCTTTCTCACACAGCGCACTGTAGTTTGGACAGAGCCGTCTGCATCGCTCTGAACCAATGATCTTGCGCTATTTTCAACTTTGACATCTGGAGATGTTTTTCAACCGATAATGAAGGGGCAGGAAACACACAGCAAAGATAGTCATGTAACAGAAGCCAAAAGGCTAAGTAAAGCCAGTGAATCAAAGTAAATGAATCAAATACTATTCTATTTAAACTCATGATCGTTTTTTTTTTTTTTTACAAATGAGCGAAACCCATAAAATATTGCCAATACAATTTACAGACAATTAACGGGTTAATACCGACACGCAGCGAGGGAGAAAGAGAAAGTATACTGCAGCGGGAAGGAAAGAAAGGGAAAGAAGAAAAAGAGTTAAGACAAGGCAAAGGCATTCACACGGTTACGTCTAGAGCGGCAACAGGAGAGAGGGAGTAGGAGGAGGAGAATGAAAGGTTTTTTTTACCAACACTGCAGAGAGAGAAAGAGATCAAGAGAAGGAAAGAAAGAGAGTTAACACAACACAATGTAAAAACATAGCTGCTTCTATACATGCGTGGAAGAAAGGGGAAGATCCAGAGAGAGAGAGAAAGGGGATTAATAGTCACACTGTCGGAGGGAGAAGACAGACAGAGGAGGAGAGTTAACAGTGTAACACAATCGAGCGTGGCTAACTTCTACCGCAGGACACAGAGGCCAACTTCACGCAACACGATACAGTCACCGAAAGCTGCCTCTACTCCAGAAATGTGAGGTTTGAGAGAGGCAGAGAGGGAGCCAGGGATTGAGAAGGAACAAGTCCGTGACACACTAAGTAAAGGCGGAGTGGGGGAAGAGGTGGCCGATATTGACTTCTCTGGAGGAGAGAGGGGAGGACCACGGCACCGAGGGGGGCAGAGTCGGCAGGGGGAGAGAGAGAGGGGGAGTGATCAAAGGAACGAGGGATAACACGCTGATAGAGCAGTGCGGAGGGAGACAGACAGAGAGAGAGGGGGGCAAAGACAGGCAGAACGAGGCTCATACATAATTCAGCCCACTGCCGGCTACTGTTTGACATGACATTAAATTCCTTTAACGTCACAGATTGAAATATCAACTCCATTGCATAATTTGCGTTTTAAGCAGAGATTACGTTATGCAACTAAATTCTGCGAAACGCAGATCGTGGGTGCTGGGAGACTGTGAAGAGCATTTTAATCTGTTCACAATCAAGTTATGCGCTTATGATTTTCCACATTGCAAAAAAACATGATTTGTGAACTGAATGAGCTTTCCTGGGCCTGGGTTGCCAAATGCATATGACTTGTGAACTGAATGGGCATTCCTTGTGCTATCTCCATAGTCAGAGTGGAGAAAGGGGGAGAGTGTTTTCCTGGATGGATGTCTGCTGGTGAAAAGCAGGTGTGTGGTCCTGTGCCCTTGGGAAAATACACGACAACAATGCCATTTCCCAGCATGCTTCACTTCAGAGCAGGAAACCAGGCTATGGTGAAGGCATATATTACAAAAACAAAAACAGCATTCTCTTTTTCCCTTCCCTAAATTCATTTTTGGTTTAAAGAGGTTTCCGCTCCTGATTATTTAATCAATGGAGGAAACAACGGAGGCAGTGAAGCGTGACGTTCACGGCAGCAATTCTGTTAATTAATGGTTTAATTTCCCTCCGTTCCTTCTCATCCTGATTCGACGCTCTGCCCCATCTCTCTCTCTCTCTCCAAGATGAATGCTACGCTCTGTGCCTTCTATCCTTTCAACTCTATTTTTGCAGAGTAAGCTCAGCTCTGATTGTTATGGAAATAGGGAGGCTCTTCTCACTGTCCCTGTCCTCTCTGTATGTCTCCACATACTCACAGTAAGTTCTCCTCTCCCAACCCTCCATCCCCGAACTCAATATCCCCTGCTCATACCTGGGGGATTGAACCTTTAATTAATGGAATTAAAGATTTCATTCTGAATATACTATGCCCCATTTCGTTTGTCACCCATTTAAAGATCAAGGCTGGATTTGCATCCTCAAAAGTCCACCACAAAAAAAAGCATTTAGTACATATTCATATCCCTACATGAAGGCGGTGTTCGCTTTGCGAATGCAAGTTGCCTATTACAGCCACGGTTCAAAACCCGACTGTGCCAGACCGGCCCTGGCCGAGAGCCACGATCAGGGGTGGCGATTGGCTGTCCGCCCCAGGGGAAGGGGGGAGGGTGAGCCCGCACAAGCTCGCTGAGAAGTGCGAAGGGAGTCTCTAGAAAGTAGGTGGGCGAGTTCCATCTCAGAGGAGGTGGATCATCGCTGGCCTTGGGGAATTAGCTTGCCCCATAGTGACGGGCGGTGAGTTTGAGGAGAAGAACAGGAAAAAAACTAATTAAAAAGTAAATGAATAAAAAATCTGCATTGCACCAGATATTTTAAGTAGAGATGTTCCACTCTGCCTGTCTTCTGTGTTCTAAATGCGTTGCATCATGGGTACCATAGAGAGCGCACAGAGCTGAATTCTCTCTATTGATTTAAATGCAGAAAATCCCTAATTATATATTCAGACTGCTCTGGGTTAGCCACAACTTAATACAATAAAAATTGTATTGATCACAACTGACACAATCCTACTGGAGTAAGATGTGCAGCACCTCAAGAATATCTCCAAACTCCGCCCCACGGTCAGATTCAGAGAAACTCGTCAATGCCTTCATCTCCTCAAGGCTGGACTACTGCAACACACTCTTAATCAGGATCCCTGGCTGGAGGCTCCAGAAGCTCCAATACATACAAAACAGAGCTGCCAGGATCCTGATGAGAGTGCGAAAAGATCAACATATCACACCCATCCTGCACTCACTGCACTGGGTCTGTCTCCTTCAGGATCACATTTAAAACCCTTCTCCTGAAATTTAAAACCATTCTCCTGAAGGGTTTTAAATGCATTTTTGTTTGTGTTTTTATGCATTTTTGTGTTTGTTTTCTTTGTTTTATGCCTCTGTAGCACTTTGAGATTTCCTATAATGAAAAGTGCATTATAAATCAAATGTATTATTATTATTATTGCTATTATTATTATGAATAAGGACAGAACGAGCTGGGACACTCTATGAACATGGAATGTTTAAAACAATAGGCCATAAACTTTCAATGTTAGAACATGGGAGTGGACAATTTTTATTTAAAATCTCTGACTGTACATTGGCAAATTATTATATTTATAAGTGAACAATTGTCTTCAGCATGCGCACTGCATTCAGGTGCAATATTCTGGTAAAATAATATCAGAATATATTATATATCAGATAAATATAACTTTACCACACAAGTATTTGCACTTTTTTTAGTATTTATATTTCTTACAATTCACTTTTCTTATTTTGGTCATTTTTGTAGATTCTCAAAACCAATCATATATTGTATGTAAGATTATCCTTTGCAGTTACTGATTCCCATAAGTAGCAATAGTTTGAATGAGAGGTTATTTGAGATTTTATGAATTGGTAGAAGTGTGTATTGATTTGTTTTATTTGAGCCTGATCTTCTGCAAAGCAAAATGAAAAAGACAATATTAATATTATTAATAATTTTTCGCAAAATCATAAAAAGTCATTAAACATTTCATGTGCCTTTCCTAAATAAAAAATTACAAACTAAGAACTGTTTATTTATGTTTATTGAATTATGTTGTTTATCTCTTTCCACCATTAGTTTGATGTATTTTTTTCATTACAATATTTAATGTGTTGTATAAATATTTACTCTCAGATCGTGTATTTAATTTCTGATTATTATTCATTGATAATTAATATTTAATTGAATAGTTATTTTATTCATGTAAGCTTTGCATATATTTAAAAATATACTTTCTGACAATACAACCTTTTTTAACCATGTGTAACCATGTGGTTAAATCAGGGAAGAAACACAATATTTAGCTGAAATCTCAATCAAAACATAAACATATTAAAATAATACAATTAGTGTCCTACATTTGATCTGCATACAAATCACACTGTCTAACCCCATATTTCTAACATAGGCAGAAATATGATCAAAATTAAATAGAACTTTATTTATGTGCGGTTCAATAAGCGTCATCGATTCAGTCACATGCATTAATCAGCAATCTTTCTGTAGATAATGAAAGATGTGTGGGCTTGCGGCTGCTCGTAGCCCTACTGCCCTCTTCCCTCTGCCTGCTCTGTAGCAGTATACTGTCTCAGAGCAGGGATGCAAGGAGATGCCTTCAGCACACTAATGGATTCATTCTCTCACTATTTCCATCAGCCACTCTCTCTCTCTCTTCCTCATACTCTCTCGCTCAGCCCCACCCCTCCCGCTGCCCCCCCCCCCCCAGTGCTGATGAGAATTAGACCTGAGCTGGAAGCCGGACCAGTTGTGAATCTTGTCCCTGGCATGCTCACTCGTGCCCCATGTACACAAGCTGCCTTCGCAAGGACACGAGGATGCAGGGGCATGCGCTACGCTGTTATACCTCAATACAACGATGATGTGTTTTTAGTATTGTTACTACTGTATACACAACTCAAATGGAGGTTTCCCAAACTGCAATGACAAACAAATCAAATCCCAATGTGTAGCTCCAAGAAGGGTTAAAAGCGCTAAGAGAGAGAGTTTGTAATGGCATGGTCCCCATGACAAACAAATAACTAAAGAATAAAAACGTTTTAATTTTATTTCCACTTTATTGACTATAGCTCTGCAGGGTGTTTTATTTTGAAAAATGACCACTTCCGTCTGTGCCTCTTTTCCACACATGTCTCAGTTTTTTCCATGCACCAATAAATTAAGCCCACAAGCTAATGAAAAACGTAAAAACAAACATTGCTGGAGAGCTTCTTTGAAAAGGGGGAAAGACCCAATGATGAGACAGCAGAAGACTCCAAGACTGCCCAAAAAAAAAGAAAGCTGCGTTTAAAAGAAGATGAGTTGAGTCACATTTACATTATAAATGTAATAATTAAATTAATAATTAAATGATATAATATGCACTTTATTGTGTTTTGTTATGCGCGTGATTCAAAATTGTTTTGCATGAAACTGGTCCGTGTTGCAAAAAAGGTTGGGGACCGCTGCCTTACAGGGTTAGTGGCATTGGGGGGTGTAGTATGGTTGGATCATTTCTGCAAAAGGGATGCAAACAGTGACAAATGAGTCTGTGGCTCCTGCATTATCAAAACATGAGGAATTCTGAGCTCTGTTTCTTGATGGTAAACTGGCCTGTATTCAATCTACATTTGTCCTTAACTGTGGCCTGGATTAAATCAACATTTGTCCTTAACTCATTCACAAATAAATGCCAATGTTTCTTTTATTCTTTTCTTCACCAACATGATTTGACAAGCTACTGCTGGTGATTGTTGAATTCGCCAAACTGTGGAGCAAAAGGGTTGAATCCGGGCTACGTGTCTCTGACACAGCTTGTGTTAAAGCAGTATGATTTAAGTGCCTACATTTTGTGTTTGCGAATGACAGTATGTTCGTTTGACAGGCCACAGGAAAATAAATCCAGAGGCTTCATGCTGCCCTACAGTTGCCGGTACAAACCACTGGATTTCTGCAGTCAGGAAACCCCCATTAAGCTTGTATATCTGTCCCCCAAGCCAACAAGGTGCACCATTTGAGTGCTTGAGGTTGTGGGGTGTGTGGGGGCTGCCATATGGGGCTTACACATGCAGTAAGGAAACACAACCTCAACTTGCCATCTAAAGAAGAGAATGCACAGTTGAATTCACATTTCTAATCACAGGCAGACTGTCACAGATCTGTCTCCTTCTACCAAAGGAGGTGAAGCCATTCGTTTTCCATGTGAACCAGAGTGACCTTTCTGCTGTGTCCTTTGTGTCCCTCCACCGATGCGTTAATGCGTACATTCGGCTGTGCGTATCTGCCTGTGTGATTTCCCCATTGGCCTGCCGGTCGTTTACAGCAGTGCAAACCGATCTGTGTGGCAAGGAAGTGGAGCTGTTGTCCTTGGCAGGCACAATCCTGCCTGCTGAAGTCTTAAATTCTGCTGTCAGTCTGAAATGCGCTTGTGCCTATGATAAATGTTAGCTTGTCTTTCTGTGGTTCTGTGCGGCTCAGTTGGTAGAGCATGGCACTGACAACGCTTAGGTTGTGGGTTCAACTCCCATTGGCACCACATATACTGAAAAATGTATACATTCACTACTGTAAGTCACTTTGGATAAATGACATATATTATTGTCAATCTATTGTCTGTAATATTGTCTATAATTGTGATTATGAATGTGGATGTCGCTGTGGCCCTTTCTATCTCCAGATTGTCATGGACAATGGCAAGAGTCAACCCCCCCCCCCACCCCCTCCAGATCAGGCCAGCCCCGTGACTCAATCAGCTCATTTGATGTTCAACCGTAAACAGAAAAAAAAAGCTGAGACAGCCTTTTCAAGGATTGTAGACGTGCTCTTGTTTGGATACCTGCTCTCGGACCCGCAGTGCCTACTTCCCAGCATTCCGGGTGCACCTTCTCCTAGCAACCAGCAGGTCTACCTGTCCGTGTCTGCCTTATTTTAACCCTCCGGCCCGACTCCCGTCTGTGCACTCCTCTGCCCATCTATCTTGCTCTGCTGCTGAAGGATCCATTAGTTGAGTCGGGCCGGGCATGCGTTATCAAACCGGGCTTAGCTGTTACACAACTGCAGTTGCATAAAAGGCTTACCTCTATAATAGCTGCAAAGTCACGGTGCACATGAATAAGCTTTCTCTAAATACATAATAACAAATAAAAAACCACTAACACACACCATTTCAAAGACAAACAGCCCTTCAATAGCACCCCCACACTACTGTAATTGCTAGAGACTCCAGGGACCGACCGTGGGCATGTATACCAACAGTGGATGAATACAGTGTTTATACCAGTGGCCTGTTCCTAACAGCTGTCCTGGCATTCTGGTGAGTAGATGGCTGACTGCATTGCACATGTGTACAGGTGTGTGAAGAGCACCGAAGGGGAATGTGCAACTCGTTACTCACTGGGGTGACATAACGTGTAAATATTACTTGTTTCTGTTCCCATGGGCATTGTGTCTTATTTATTTTTTCCTTTTTTGTACTGCTAGTTTTAATTCCCTGCTTTTTTAGCTTAGGAAAGGTATGTGCTACACTTACAGAAGTCTCATTCTCAGACAACAAGTTATTATAAATAAAGAAAGAATTCAAAAACCCCGAAATGTCAGGAGTAGAGGTTTCCCACTGTGGCCAGGGTTCAATCCGGGAGTCTCGCTCAGGGGACTCACACACACAAACACACACTGCATGAACCCAAACACGTTGATGAACACCAGCTAAAGACAATGGCTAAATGCCCCATGGTGAGAACACAGGCAACACATGTGCTTCCCTGTGGCTTACTACACATTGTTCATTACAGGAAGACACAAATGTCCTACACAACATTTTCTCAACAAATGAACGCCACGGTTTTAGTACAGCCTCGTATACCTGTGCTTATTAAACAGGGTTTACAATGATACTACATGCATCATGATTACAATTGCTCAGTTAAAAGGTAGGTATACTCAGGTCCTGAATCATTGGCACCCTTGATGAAAATGAGCAAAAAAATACTTTAAAATAAACAACACAGGTAATGAGCTATATTTTAATAATTTACAATCATTCTAATTTTTCTTTTCTTTTTATTGAGTATTACCATTTTGTTTCTGAAAATGTTAGTGTCAAAATGATTGCTACCCCTAAATATTCTTTTAAATAAAAAAGTTAAATCTGAAATAGAATTCTACTTATCTCAGTTTTAATGAATTATATTGTGGCCTTCCATCACTTCCTGTTTCACCGGGGTATAAAAATGAGGCAACTCATGACCCTTTGTCATCCATCAGCATGCCACCACCTCCATGCCAACATACCTCTTTGAAAGGGTTGCATGAAGAAAGCCCTTACTGAGAGCAACAAGCAGGTTCAAGCATCTGAGGTTGCCAAACATCATTGGAACTATGAGTGGTACCAGGTGCTATGGTCAAATGAGACCAGAATGTAACTTTAATGTGCTCGTGTACACCATCTGCATGTTTGGCGTCAAAAGAGGCATGCATACAAGGAAAAGCACCTCAAACCTCCCATCAAATGTGGTGATGGATCATTGATGCTTTGGGGATGTTTTGCTGCCAGTGGTCCAGGGGCTCTTTTTAAGATCAATGGCATAATTAATTCCACCAAGAACCATGACATTTTAGCCCAAACTCTGGTTGCCTCTGTCAGGAAACTGAGACTTAGCCATAGGCGGACCTTCCAACAAGATAATGACCCCAAACATACCTCAAAATCAACATAGAAATGGTTCCGTGAAAACAAATTCAATGTTTTGCAAAGGCCATCTCGGTCTCCGGACTTAAACCCTATGGAAAACATTTTACATTCTACATTTTAAGCATTTAGCAGACATGTGGTCTAAATTGAAGAGGGCAGTTCATATGCACAAACCTAGGGATATCAAGGATTTTGAAAGGTTCTGCATGGAGGAATGGTCCAAAATCCCTCTCCAACCTTATTAATCATTATAGAAATAGTCTCCAGTGAAGTTATCCTTGCAAGGAGAGGTTGTACAGGTTTTTTTTTTTTTTTACTTATCATTGAAAAAATGTGTTCTTTTGCTTGATTCCATTGAATCATGAATAAAGTAAAGTATTTTCCACATGTTGGAAAATTACCATATATCTCAGTAATGGTATTATTTGTTTTCTACAGTCTTTTTTTTTGCTCATTTGCATAAAGGGTGCCAATAATTCTGGACTGTATATACACACACCGTAACATATGGTCACACCACACCTTGTGGGTGCTCCGCTCTGCCTACCCCTTCCCTGTTCAACGGCAGCAAATGTATGCATGTGACAGAGCTTTCTCAGACCCGGATTCGCACCCATGTCTCGGACTGCCCCGCAATCAATAGGTTGACCAGTCCAGCGCATGGGAGGAATCCTGGCCGATTGGGGCCTGCCTACATGAGCCTGGTAAGTGTGGCAGCATTGACAGCAAGGCCACAGACGGCCCACTCACCATGCAGGGAGCACAGCAGGGCCGGGACAAGCAGCAGCTGCAGTCCAGACATGCTGACGGTGGAGACGAAGCCTGTCTCCTCTGACAGACGTGGAGCCGTGCCGGGGAATGCAAAGCAGCTCTCTCGGCACGCGGTCTGGAGCACCACAGCAATGGCGCTTGGGGTTAGAGCTCCTCTGCTCAGCCACGGGGAATGGGGGGGGTTGGGAAACAAACCTCCAGGAAACAAACAAGAAACAAAAAAAAACACCAAAAAAACGCCTTGCGATTCGAAGGGTTAAATGATCACAGAAGTACGTCCTGATGCGAGAATGCCTGAGCAGTTGAGCTTATGGTCTCCTCTTCCTCCTGCTTCTTGGGGACTGCGTCCTGTTCAGGGTGTACGTCAGCCTAGCCCAAGGCCTGCTAGCAAAAGGAAGTTGGTCCTGGTCTCCAACTTAGCAAGAGCTAAGAGCTAAGGCTCCAACTTAGCTCCCACCACTTTAGCAAGATGTGCCTTTGTGATACAAATCTGACTTTACCCACAGATGTCCAGCCACAGTGTATTCGATTACAGCTTGTAAAACAAACATGGCAGGGCCCAGGGCCTCGAGTTTCCAGTACTAATTGTCTTCAAGGTGTTTGTTCATCTATTTTAAACCCATGCAGGCAAGAGTGTTGGCAAGGTTGCGCGGGTCGCGCAGCTTGAGCGTTTTGAGAATGTCACTCTACACCTGTCCCAAAGCAAGGTCTGGTCTTGACATTTGGTTGACTGTAGACTTCAGAGTTTCATTTGTAGACATTTCTGGGGGACGGCCTGCGGTTTATGGGACAAAGTGAACACAGCTGCGATGTTCATCTGAATTTGACAATATCATCCCGTGAAGCCCGAGAAAGACATCAGACAAGGCCTTCCATGTGGAGAACTGTGCAGCGGGCCTGGGCCAGTGGAGAGCAACCTAAAGTTTGAGCCAAATAATGTCACTTTAATGGTGCCAAAATTAAACAACTTTCTGATGAGAACATTCTACACCTCGAAGCATATATAGCATTGATATGATTTGAACAAATCACTCAATCGTCCAAGAGTGCTAGCGTCACAGTTCTTTAAAGGGGTTGGGAAGCATTAGTTATTTCTGTTGTCTCTTCTTTGGTCAAAGTATCAATCACAGTTCAGACCCGAGAATGCTTATTGCTTGTAACTTTTTAATTATGATATTGCTTTTTATTATATGAGATATCTCACGTATCAAAACTACACTTCTTACTTCTTTAAAATTAAAATGTACTGAATGTCTGTTTGATCAATTCTGCAAATGGGTCCAAATAGATTGTGTCCTATTTATTATTCACTGGATAATTTCAATTAGCTATGTTTAGGATATATACAAATAAAATACATGCAAGAATCTAAGGCAAATAATTAGCTACATTGAAAGACACTCAGAAAAAAGAGCTCAAATATAACGGTACTTTTTACAATGTCATGCACGATCCTCCTTTAAGTAGATGGCAGGTTTCTGATTCGCATGCAAATTATGCTGCTAATTCCATTTAATTTGCCCGGATGCACTTATAGTCTACAGCAATACGTTCTTACAGCCTGCCGTTGCTTTTGCCATATAAATGCTGCTAGATATACCCTAACACGTAAACAGTTGCTTTACTACACCTGGTAAAGACACGTATCACAGTAAACGCTTATCACTTTCACCACTAACTATATGGCTAACTATCACACTGACAGAGCAAACCCATATGCAAACAGAAAAATCCAAACATTGATTACTGAACGTGCCTATTTGGTTCTGAACACATGCCATGAAATCTTACCGTCTTGGCTTATTTTCAGTACTACCTTCATCATGAAAGAACATTGATTGTGCAGAAATTAACCGCAAACCTATGCATAGCTAGCCTAATTGACCAAGCTCAAATAAAAAGGTCAATACAACATGCTAACAGAGGCTCGCCGATAAAAAACGGAAATTGTATCCAAATTGCCGGTCGATTGACTAGTTTTTTTGTCTATCTTTTATCAATTCTCTGAATTATCTGTACCATTACAAAAAAATCATACATCTCTCAGTCATTTACGTACGGAACCTATTACTCATTTCAGTGCTTGTCTCTTCCTTAGCGCTTTACTAATGTGCGAGCTTTTTTCCGTTGCTCCCACCTATCTTCACTGCGGTAAAGCGAAAACGTCTTCCTGTGGACTGCCGACTCCCAGTGACAGAGCCGCACCAGGGTCTTGACGCCGTGACCAACCTCGGCCGCAGGGTAAATACACCGACAGCCACAGGAAAGTGAGAAAATCTAACTAAAAATGCACTTCGCGTCTGCCGCAAGTGTACCTGGAAACATGATACCCGAACGGTTACAAGCCCATTCTTCCGTTGGAAAAGCGAGACTTCTGTCTGTATAAGTAACAGACAGACGCGCAGGCAGAAATATTGATGTGTCGGCGTTATTGCACAGCCTACACGAACGGCATAGTCTGTTTAGCCTTTGGGATAGGAAGAGATTGGGGGAGGGAGGCGCGGGAGTGATGCATTGCAGTAGCGGGTATGTTGGGAGCGAGGGAGAGGACCAAACGTTCATGCGGTTGGAAGTTGTTATGGCGACGCCGATTTAACGTATGACTAGCACACAATTTAAAAAAGAGTGTTTATACAAAAAATATGAACGTTTTGTTTTTGTGTGGTGACGACCATACGACCTCCGTCATGCTAATAGGCTATGCCTGTAAAGTGGACCCTGTTCTTTTTTTCCAATCCGAACGAGAATCAATAGGCTATTCATCTGTATTTGTAGATTATCATTAGAATATCACCGCAAAAGAAATACTGAGATTTAAAGCAACTCATCCCAGTGCTCGTGTTTGAATGCACCTTTTGTCGAATGGGTATTAAACATCGAGCACTGACTACACCGTATCAAAAACGTTCTTCTGTGGTGTAGTCTCCGAACCGTTCATCAATGGCACTACACGAACTGCGCATAGATACAGAGTGCAAGGTCTGATTGGTCAAAATCGGTCGTCAGAACTACAAACTGTTAATACATATTGCTGTAATATCGTGTCTTAGTTTGCACGAATATTTCACTTCTAATCGTTATATACAAATCATTTACCCAGGCAGCAAAAAAACTATTATTGTCATGTCAAGAGTGATTTCCACCCTGTTGAAGGTTCTCTCTTTCTCTGCCTGTGGTGACGAACCGACGTGAGATTAGTAATATTTCCACTCGCTCAAACACGAACATAACTCATATTCTGAGCGCAGCTGGGCCAGCACGTTTCCTTTAATTCCATGTCCGTCGCTAGCCCTAGAGATTATTGTCATATTTAGACGCACAGTACAAAATGTGCTCAATCCCCCTGTGTCACCTCGCGCTTCATTTCCATTACAACATATTTTAGTTAATTTGTTTGTTTTTTGTTGCTATTGTTGTCATGATTTGACTGCAACGGTAAACTTAAAAAATAAGCTACGTAAAGGTACAGATGGCACAAACAATAATTTCCTGTTTGCGTCTCTGTCAGTCAAACACCCCCTCGTGCTTTACAGTGCCACGCCTCAACACGGAAAAAAACGTCTGTCGTGTCTGTCGACATTCTCTTGAGTTTGTAAGGAAGCCATTTGAAGTGTGTCCCGGTCTAAACACACTGTATATATCCATTGTTGGTTTTTAAAAATTATTATTATTATTACTATTTTATTTAACCTTTATTTAACCAGGTTAGTCTTATTGAGATTAGAAATCTCTTTTTCAAGAGAGACCTGGCCATGACTGGCCAAGGCCTTAGACTACAGACAGTGCAAAAATGACAAAATTGAACATAAAAGCAGACAAGCAACAATGTTCACAGTATCACATTTGGTTACACAAAAGAAGTCTAAATATGTGGTGCAACTAAGGGTCAAAGCATTTACAATATTCACTTTCCTCCATAGTTTTAATACTTGCTTTAAAAACATTTAGTGAGACAAGCTCCTATAGATTAAGCTCTTTCTGGAGCTCATTCCACGCTATTGAATTGCATGTAAGTATTGTATTGTATTGGAAGACTTCCAGCTCCTGCTATAGTGTTAGCGTGTATCAAAGGAGGTGTCGGTGAGGAGGCAAAATACTAAGACCAAATTATTCTTAACTCAGAATTTATTAAAGAGACAAGTAAAAGGTAACATGAATCAAAAGCGAACTACACAAATCTCTCAATTGATTTGTCCAGCCCTCTCCCGGGAAGCGCTTCTCCCGGGCCGTCTTGAAACTTTTCCTTTTCTCAAAATCAGGTCTTTGCTGATTGGCTGACGTTTTCCCAGGTCCTCCAATCGGCAAGCCACTTACGTCAGCGTGACTTCCTATCGGTTCAGACTGTCCAATCAGCAACAACCTACATCATCTGTCTATGAAGACAATGAGCGCTGTCTTTGGTCTTATCAAACTCTTGTGAGAACTGGAGAAGAATTCAGCCTTATCAGAAAGCCAATGCTCTTTTGAGTGTTGAGAGGTTTTTTTTATGAGGAAACATTTAATTATTACATTATCATAATTCATTATATAATTGTCCTTTATTTAACTAGGAAGGTCGACTGAGAATCAATGTATAAATTACAATGACATTGTGGGCAGGGAATGTATGGGATTTTGCACTCAGTCAATTGTAAAGGGGTGTTATTAGATGGCAAGATTTGTGAGATGGTCTCTCAAATCTTTTTGTGGCTGACTGTTTTCTGTGTTCAAATCCTAACCTAAACCATTAGGCAGAAAAACGCAAAACTGACTTCAGAACAGTGCGCACGGGCAACTTCCGCCTACCACAAGCAAACATTACCGTCAAATTGTGGATGCCAGACAGCAGTACAAAGCCTTTCTCTCATTATCCTCCTTCTCATCCACATAAACACTGGAAATCTGTCTCTCTCTGACTCTCTGCCATCTATCATAGTAATCTAAATTAACAGCTCCATTCATTTCCCTGGAGATAGTGGAGATCCTAATTAAGATTGTGGGAACTTGCTCTCTCCTTCCCTCTCAGGGTCACTGAAATACAAACACAATCAAATCAAATCAAATGTATTTGTATAGCGCATTTCACAATTTAATTGTCACAAAACGCTTAACAGAGGGGGAACCACGCTAAAGGCTAAACCACGCGGAGAGGGTCCAGATGATGGGTACACTGAGATGAACACATAAATAAGTAGCCCTGTGGAACGTTAATCAGAATTCAACAGCCGTGCTTGTGTGTGCTCTGAACTCTGATCCTAAAAAGTCCTGATTCATAAAAAACATTTCTGTCCTTGCAACGGGGAGCCCGTTTAACAAACAACGTTAGTAGAGTGTTCTTTCAATGCTATTATGTCTCAGCCTGGAATTGAATCAGGCAAGGAGTCATCACAGAAAACAAAGCTTGTTTTTTGTTTTTTATTCATTCATTTTTTCCCATCCATAAAATGAATGTCTTTTGAATATTTACGTTTAATAACAACACATAAAAAATACAATCAGTGCGCAATATAGAAATGGTTTCTAAGATCCCTGTATTGATTTCAGTTTCATCTGTCCATGTTGTCAGTTTCTGATGTCTGTGTTAAAGTAACAAAGTTATAAGGCCTTTTGATAATAAGACAACATTTATCTACCTTGAATGTTTCTCAGGCACAGGGTGGTTAAAACGTTTTGGGGACCCCTGATCAATTGCCTTTATGCACTACTTCTAATTATAAATGCTTTATAGGACATAGGCTTAACTGCATTATAAATACATACAGAATTACATTGAAATAAAAACATTACATTAAAAAAATTGAATAAAGCAGGACAAAATATGAAAATAAAAAAATGGTGATGCCATAATAAATCAAAAGACTGTGTGGTGTGAGGAGTACAGACATCAAATGAACAGCCAGCGCACATTTCATAATAATTCAGTGTAACTAATATTTTAAAGATGCATAAATCAAACTGTAATGAATTCGGTTTTTTCAGGGTCGCTTCCAGCGGTGGTGCAAGGTTCCTGTTTTAACATGGTTATGCTACTGCTCATGGAGTAACACTAGGGGGAGTGCTTACTCATTTTAACACGGCGGCTGACAGAACTGCCCATTTTATTACTGCAAACTGCAGCTATGTCACAGAGGACGTTTAGGTCTAGTAAGCACTAATGGATTGATGGAGAGTGAACCCAACTTCAAAATAATTTCTGCAGTTATACCACTGTGTCTGAATCCAGTTAACTTCTAGCGAATACATTTATGCCCATATCTAGATTAATTCATCTTTATACACTGTTGTAGTACATGCTAAGTCTGCTTCAAACTGAAATGAAAATGTAAATGTCTTAGAAATGGAACTGGGGTATACATTTGGGACTGGTATTCTGAAACATGGAACTGAAAGCGAAATACTAACTGGAGTCATAAAAAACTCCAGTTACCTTGAAATGATACAAATGTGGGGATTTCTGTTTTGTTTCTGGATTTCATGCTGAATGCAGCTCTTACTTATTTAATTTGCCCAATCATTTGTGTAAACTGGCATTTTAGCGACATTTATTGATAAGCTCACGAATGACAACTGAAGACTGTTCTTGTGTCCCTATATAAAATGTTTTGAAGCAGGGTAATTGGTAATTGATGGAAACAAAAACCTGCATACACACCAGCCCTCCAGGACCGGAATTGCCCACCCCTACTATAAGATATAAATGCAACTCAGCCCCGAGGCCGAGGCGCCATTCATCTGTCATTATATTGGTTCTTATGTTCTTAATAGTTTGGTTTTTGACTGGTCAATGCTAAGGCTGCACAGGGCAGGTTCTGCTGAATTCCCCTTAGATCATCCTAGTTTTATACATACACATGCTAATAGTTGTATGTTAGCTAACTAAAAGAAAGATCAAAACGTTTCATTATTAAGCTGCTTTGCCACATCTAAGTCAGTAGTTGGCCAATTAGCTAACTTAGTTCTGCCGTAAGAGAAAAGGCAAGCAAGCCATATTCCCCTGATTTTTATCAGGTTGTTAAAAGCTAGCAAAATAGTTTAGCATAGGAGATATAGGTGAAGCAAATGGCCTCCTTCTGGGTTATGAATATGGTTAACTTTGCACTTGTATTTTCAGTACTTTCAAAACGCAAGATACAATTTTGTAATGAAATCCATTTTCTGTCTGAGTTTAGTGGATGATGGACTTTCCAAAATTAACAAAACAATCACGTGGGCATTGTGACATCTCACCATATAATGCAAACCACTGACAATGGCACCTCTCCCTGCATTTGAACCTTTTAAAAACAAAAAATGTTTTAATAACTTATTAATAATCTCTTACTTACACTACATGACACAACAAAAATGTTATTGCAATCCTGACTAGAGCATGACACTTAGCATTACGATTGGTTCTGTGTAGCTCAGTAGGTAGAGCATGGTGCTAACAATGCTTTGGTTGTGTGTTCAATTCCCATTGGGACCAGATATACTGAAAAATGTATGTGTTCACGATGAAGTTGCTTTGGATAAAAGCATCAGTTAAATCAATGGCATGTGTTATGCTATGTATACAGCCCAGTATTGAAGCCAGCAGTTGGAAAGGCCAAGTAAGTTATCCATCTTTGACAGGTTCTTTAGCATATTTTTGCGACAAACAACTAGGGACACAAAGCCAAAGCACTCTTACAGTGCACAACAACACAGTGCAGAGCTGTCAGATCTGTAGCCTCAGCGGAGCCGGCATTTGACAAGGACCCCGGTGAGGATGATGAGGAGGATGATGAAGGGGATGAGAAGGATGGCGGAGTAGAGGAAGATGGGCTCAGGGAGTGCTGCTGTAACAGAAAAAAAAAGAAAAAAAGATCTGCATTCACAATCTTTGAATTTTGGATCATGCTGTGGAAGCAGAATAAAATATAATCAACTGCAGAATAAAATATAATCAATTGAAACATATTGTTTATTAGGAATATAGAAATACATTTTACAGTCTAGTTCTCCATGCAAAATGCTGTTGGGAGGGGTTGAGCTGAGGTGCCTGAGTGGAAAAGGTACAAAAGAAGAAGTAACTGACCTTCTTATTAGCAGATGAATAACAGGGATGTGATACCAATACTGGCAGCACGCCCAGATGTAGGCTGTATAAGACAGGTTGTGAAACTGCAGCCCAAGGCTGTCTGAGCACCTCACCCCGCATTCTAACAGGGGGCGATACTAGGCGAATAAATCACCCAGTGAGCATTCACCACGCTTGACTGGCTTCCTCAAAAATGCTTCCAAAATTTTTGCATGGTAAACGAATAGTTCATCATAGATTTTGAGAATCTTTATTATAAATATTAGTTGGCTAGCAGTATTGTTTCCTTCAATTATGAACCGCAAACTCAAACTCAAACGTTTTTCCAAGGCTTTTTAACCAACACAAACATTAAATAAGATGAATGTAGGCATATAAGTTTAGCTAGCTATAAATATTTATGCTTTTAGGATTAAATAAAGTATTACTGTTAATAGTTTCTCCTCACTCATGTTGAAGTGTCAGAACTGGAAAAAATTTCAGCAAGACATGAATTTGATTGGCTCTTACCGGGCAATTTGTCTCTGTGTACGTTTTCCAAACGACTCTCATCAATGCATTTCCGGCAGCTGTTAGTTTGAGGGGTCAGGTTAAGCATGTGATAAGCATGGGTCGTCACAACAGTAACTGAGAGGCCAAACTATGTGCAGCTGTAAGATAAAGAGGATAATTAACTGAATTCCTCCAGTCACACCACCTCCTCCCACTTTGCTATGTATGAGTTGATAGCACCTTTGGTATTTTCTTTTGTTCTATGCCATTCCAGCATGGACACAGAAGCAGTCTAAACATAGACGTGCTATGTTTAGACTGCTTCTGTGTCCATGCTGGAACTCCATTGGAAGCCATTGGCGCCACTGGAAGCGCTGCCTCTGTGCTAATGAATAAAGCTCCAAGACTCGCTCATTGTGCTTTGAGTCAAAAACTCCTCTCATCTCCTTGTCTCATGTTTGGTGTTGAAGGTTGATAATGATAGTCATATAACAAAAAAGAAAAGGAAAAGCCAGCACTCATGATCAGCAAAAAGATGCTTCATTTTATTCTTCTGTTACATAAACTCTAAAGATTGATGCGATATGTCTATAGATGCGAGGATGTTTTCTTGTATGCCTTCCTCGGCACTTGAACTATTGAGCTGTGCTAAAGATAATGTGAGTAAAAGGGGACTCAAGAGAGGGCTGCTGGGTGGCCCATCATGTTAAGGCATTGTTCTAGTGTGTGGATGAGTCCCATGATCTGCATCCTGTTAAGGTACTGTTCTAGTGTGCGGATGTGTCCCACGGTCTGTGTCCTGTTCAGGCACTTTTCTAGTGTGGCTTGGTGTCGAATCGACTGTGCCACTGGTGATTGTGATAGCGGAGGTTGCAACAATGAGCACGGCTTGCAAATATGACTGGCACATTGTATTCGCATGTGTGCTCATTGTATGTGCCAATCGAATGTTCTTGTGTTTCATATACGTAGGCCAGACATGTCCGTCGAACAAGCCTGGTGGGTCTGGATTGCCCAATTTCTTGAGGATCCTTGAGGATTAGGCATTCCACATTCTGAGAAAAAGGATAAATAAAATGGGAACTCACATGGGATAAAGTATGTCTGGCTCAGGATAATCTCAGAGCTCCAATTGAGGCGACACTCGTACTTCCTGTCATTGTAGAGAGGGATGAGAAGGGAGAGTGTACTGTGAAGGGCATGGGTGTCGTTTTGTACACTGGGCCCCTCCACGCCATCCTCCAGCATGCTCAGGCGCAACTCAGGGTGCGGAGACACTTCCACGGAGCAAAGCAAGGAGCTTGGTGTCCAGGGAGCAAGGTCAAAGGTCATGGAGTCTGGAGTACACGTGCACAAACACACATACACACAGAAGCAAAAGAAAGTGGGTAAATAGGTTTGGTATAAATAGCTATCGCAGGTGTGTCCAATCTTAACAGAGAAGGGCAGGTGTGGGCATGGGCTTTGGCTCTGACCCAGCACTAGGCAGCCCAACCATTTATTTTATGTCCGGCAAGCCACCGGAAAAGCCAGCCAGGCTACAGCGCTGGATGAGTGCATAGCTCAAGCTCGAACAGAGCAGTCGCCACAGGGACGGGGGGATGGTGGGTGGGGGGTGCCCTGCTGATAAAAGCCCAAACCTCCCCACCCCCGCGTGATGCTATAGCTAATTATGCATCACACCAGGGGAAACACGACGAAGCATAACATGACAGAACTGAAGACAAACGCTAGTTACCGTGCAGTAAGAGTAAAACCCCCGCTCCCCTCATCCTGTTTGCATCATCCCCTCTGTCGTACGACAGCATACAGTGGTACTTGTACCGGTCCTCCCAGCCAACTCCTAATAGAACTATGCTCTTATCCTTGTTGGTCCTGTTGCTGTCAAGGACCATGATCCGATTCTGGTATTTGGTCGGGACATGGGGGTAGATGTACTGGTCCTCTCTCCCCGGCCAGCGGTGGTACCAGTACAGAATCACCCCGGTCACCTTCTGGTCAGGAGTGTGGGAGAACTGGCAGTCCAGAGTGACATTCTGATTCAGCGCTGACACTACCACACTGGGGGTCTGGGTCACTGTGATCTGGCCTGAGTTTCCTGGAAGACCATGATAAAGGAAGAGCATTGTCAACCACAGCGACCTGTTCTTTTAGTCTAGATAAGTGATCAGTAGCAGTGCAGTGTAGTATGATGGTTAGGGAACTTGGCTTGTAATGCAAAGGTTGCAGGTTCAATTCCCAGGTGGGGAATTACTGTTGGACATTTGAACAACCTAAATTACTTCAGCATCCAGTATAAATGAAGTATATGTTAAAAATTGTAAACTATGTAAGGTGCTCTGGATAAGAATGTCTGCTAAATGCCTAAAATGTAAAAATGTTAAATGATTGGTGGTGGGAGGGCTAGTCTTGTAAGTAGGCTGTATTTGTGGCCCCAGATCTCCTCAACGGGCAACAAGTTCTACCACATGTCTGCGTACACCAGCAGGAGCAATATACAGGTTTATAAAAATTATCTGATACAATTAAGAAATATTCAGGTCAACACACAATTAAATATATATATATATTTTGTGAATGAAAACATTCACATTAATGAAAAAAAGTTGACCACCACTGGTCTAGCTCCATCAGAACCTCAAACAACCCAGTCTCTCTCTCCATCTCTCATTCACCCTCTCTCTCTCTCTCTCTCTCTCCATCTCTCACTTTCTGTCTATTACAAATGAACTTTTAAGTGCTTTGTTGGCATAGCAGGTTTTAGAAAACAAAACACGTCAATATATTTGTGGAAGGCGTCGGTCTCGGCAGCTAATCAGGGCAATTAGCGGCCACGCCTACTGGCAGAGCAGCCAGCACACACACCAGTCCAGGGTTTGACAATTACACTTGTGTGCTTAAAACTGCTCTGCTCTCTTCAGTAGGTGACTGGAACCAGGAAGGAGGAGGCATGAGAGACCGAGGAGAGAGAGCCAAAGAGAAAGAAAGAAAAGTTAAAGTAAAAGTGAAACGGGAACTGAAAAGTTTGGTTTGTTATTTCCAGTTTATTGTTTGTGTCCCGAACCCGTGAGGGCGACGGACTAATTAATTCTGTTTTAGTTTACCCTCCCAGTCTCGTTCTCTGCCTGTGTCTGGGAAAAGAGAACTGAATTAAATAATATAAAAAACCCGGTCCATGGACCAGAAAAATCCACTCCGTCTCCGACTGCTCTGTTCCCATCCAGGGATTGTCACGTGGCGTGTGACAATATTCCATCCATCCATCCATTATCTAAGCCGCTTATTCCTGGTCAGGGTCGCGGGGGGGGGCTGGAGCCTATCCCAGCATGCGTTCCGGGCGAGAGGCAGGAATACACCCTGGACAGGTCGCCAATCCATCGCAGGGCACACACACCATTCACTCACACACTCATACCTACGGGCAATTTAGACTCTCCAATTAGCCTAACGTGCATGTCTTTGGACTGTGGGGGAAACCGGAGTACCCGGAGGAAACCCACGCGGACACGGGGAGAACATGCAAACTCCGCACAGAAAGGCCCCCGGCCTGGATTTGAACCCGAGACCTTCTTGCTGTGAGGCGACAGTGCTATCCACTGCACCACCGTGCCGCCGTGTGACAATATTATATAGTTAAATATAATTAACCATTAAAATAAAATAATAATATAAATAACAAAAACAACAACAACAACAACAACAATAATAATAATAATAATAATAATAATAACAACAATAGTAATAAAATGTATGAGTAATAAAAAATAATAATAGTAAATCTGTAACAATTAACAGGGTTTAGGGGTCACTATTAAACATATACTACATACTCTGTCTTTCTGTATTTCCCTCTTTTTGGCATGATCAAGATGACTTCCTCTACTTTTCTTTAATTAAATTTGGTATCACCAATTAGTGGTGATCTTTCCTGCCATCTTTGCAATCCGTCAAAAGAGTCGACAGTGTCATAACACAGAACAGACACATTTGTGACATTGTGAGAGCCAGAACAATTGTAGGAAAAGGCCATTCGCACTTTGGCCTCAAAAGGAATTTCCTCCTTGCAAAATGTACAGGTAACTGCCAAAATACAGGAAAATCCAAAATATGAAGTGTCATAATAGGACTTCAATGCGCATTGGCCTATGGCTCACTCCAGGTGGGTGCTGCACATTGGTGGTGGTTGAGGTGAGTTGCCCCAAGCATTGTGAAGTGCTTTGAGTTCCTTGGAAAAAAAGCGCTATATAAATCCAATGTTCATTCATTCCTTCATTCATTCTTCCACGACAAATTTCATCATTTGGTGATTTGTTGTTTGGAAAACGCTGTCTCAGGCGCCGCTCCAGAATTTTGCATAAGTATTCAATCGGGTTGAGATCAGGTGACTGAGATGGCCATGGCATATGGTTGACATCGTTTTCATGCTCATCAAACCATTCAGTGACCACTCGTGCCCACCCCACACCATACGAGAGCTGCTAGAACCCTTAATTGACTCACGAGTTTCCTTTATTTTGGCAGTTACCTGTATTGCGGAACTTGCATAAGAAATGTTTCAGAAAAAGGTTTTCATTAGTACTCAAATTCAGAAAGTCAGAACACTCACCTTGCAGCAGAATGAGCAATACAGTCAGACTGAACCACACCAATTCAGAGTCCTTCACATTCATTGCACAGCAGCGAGGACACGGGGACATGGTTTTTGTCTTCTCACTCAAAGCAATGCTCTGATTCCTTGCAGCACAGCTATAAATACAAGATCACAAGCAGAACAGAATGTATTTCAACATGGGTCAACACGTCATTGCCCATTTCCTCTAATAAGTTTCCTGTGCATCAGGCCTGGGCCAAATACAATATTAAATAAGCTTAATTAAATAACTATTATTAAAAAATATATATACACTACAGGTCAAAAGTTTGAGTACACCTTCCATCTGGACTATGGCTAATCGGGCACTCCTTCATTCTTCAGCAAGATAACGACCCGAAACACACCTTGAAGTTGTGCAAGAACTACCTGGTGAAGGAGGAATGTGAAGGACAACTCAAACTGATGACCTGGCCTGCCCAGTGTCCAGACCTCAATCCCATAGAAATTGTATGCGACAAACTGGACAGAAGAGTCAAAGCAAAGCAACCCACAAGTTTCTCTAGGAATTGCTGCAGGAGAGCTGGGAAGACATATCGGGTGATTTCCTGCTGAAACGTATTAACCGAATGGCCCGTGTTTGTGAGGCTGTTATCACGGCAAAGGGTGGCTATTTTGAGGAATCCAAGATTTAATTTTCAATATAATTTTCTTGAACATTTCTTTGATGTTCATTTTGTTCATTGTTACATGTGTTTTTTGTCATTTTAAAGTATTTACAGAAATGTATATGGTGTAAAGCATTGTCAATTATGAGATAAACCTAGTTTCCAGCAGGTGTACTCAAATTTTTGACCGGTAGTGTATATATATATATATCAGAAAATATGTGTCATTACTAAATATTATTAAATACTGTTAAATACTGTTTGTAAGTAATTGAAAATATTTCAATGCTGGTCCCAGAAAATAATTCAATAGTTTGTGATACATTGGACTGCTATACAGCTGCTTCATTTTTCTACTGCATTCAAAGGAGGTTAAAGTTTTCCTTCTTAAATTAACCTTTCCACAGTAATGAGCTACACCTGCTGCATTACATTTACATTTACATTTTAGGCATTTAGCAGACGCTCTTATTCAGAGCGACTTACACAGTTTATATTTCTTTACATACAATCAATTTATACAGCTGGATATTTTTACAACGATTATGTGGTAATTACAAGACTATGGGCCCTAATTTGGTGAATCAGAACGGTGTCGGTAACTCCGATGCAAAGTGAGGACGGTGGCGCTTTAGGGCATGTCTAACTTCTTTTCCACTCTTCAATCTGCCAGCTGAGTGGTCAACTGCACAGGAAGACTATTTATATGCAGAGACCACAGGTTAGACCACAGCCATCCAGCCAACTAGTGAGTAATGAAAATGCATTTATGCTGCCAGATCAAACTCCTCTCTGGGCTACACTATGACTAATTACATGGCACTGTCAATGTTGTCTGGATCCAAAAATTCTACATACAACCCATCTTGCGGTATGACAAGGTGCAGCTGTTGGCCAACAATCTCTCGAAAGGTCACCTTTAGGCAACTGCCTTTGCTAGGCACGACACGACACGGCAAACAGGATGCTGTCACCACAGAATTAAACAGGAAACCTAAATACAAAGATGACGCAAAACAGAAAGTTCTCCCAACAGCATTACCTACTGTAACCAGTACCGTGACAAAGAGTTTTCTCTATAACAGCGACAAATCATTAAAACCTTAAGAACAAATCCGCTCACACCCATGACCAATGGGATCTTTTCAGACACCCAGTGAGTCTTCATTCCATTTTAGAACGAATAAACCTATAGTCATAAATGTTTCTGTACCAATCTTTCCTGAAGCTGGTTCACTACCGTGTTGAACAAATGATGCTAGCTATTTATATCTAGTTAGCTAGCTAGTTAGCTACTAGCTCGATGAACTGTGACCTATGAACTAAAACTATGACAGCTCCACCTCCATAAGCTAACCAACCAATCAATGATGCGCAACATCTATGTGAAAGGTTGTGAATTTGATATTTGTGCTAGGTACGCAACATCCTCTGAAACCCCCTCTGCGTAGGTTGCAAAGGTTGCAAAGGTTTTGATGTTGCAGACCCCTGGTTGTGTTGCTGTCGTGTTGAAGAATGTTGTTAAGCAACAAAACTAAATAGCCAAAGTTGGAAACAATAAATCGCCCTCTCAGGAGCAAATCCAAGAGCAGTGAAATATACTATAGCTAACTAGCTTTTGTTGGCTTCAATTTAAATCTAACCTCTGCTCTTCCTTATTTACATAAATTATCTTGATATGGATGTTAGTAGCAAAATAGTTAAATTTGCAGATGATACTAAACTTGGGGGTTCGGCAAACGGTTTGGAATCGACTAAAGTAATCCAAGATGATTTAAACAAAATCCAAAAATGGGCAGATACATGGCAGATGACATTCAATATTGCTAAATGTTAAGTTATGCATGTGGGAAATAAAAACATTAGACAGGAGTATTTTATGGGAGGAGAAAAGTTAGTAGGTGTTCAATTTGAAAAAGACTTAGGAATTGTAGTTGATCAAAGCCTATCTGCATCAAAGCAGTGTGCTACAGCAGTGAAAAAAGCCAACAGGATGCTGGGATACATAGCAAAAAGTATTGAGTATAAATCAAAGGAGGTTATATTAATGTTATATAATGCCTTTGTCAGACCTCACTTAGAATACTGTATGCAGTTCTGGGCACCGCACTACAAGAAAGATATAGAAGCTCTTGAAAAAGTCCAAAGGAGGGCAACTAAACTGATACTTGGTATGAAAGGTAAAGGTTATGATGATAGACTTAAGGCGCTCAATCTATTTAAACTTAGCAAATGGAGACTTAGGGGGGATTTGATTGAGTGTTATGTTCTGCTATGTCTGTTCGGTTCGTTTTTGTACTTTGTTTATTTTTCATTCATCATTCTCGTTCCAGTCACATTCTGTTCCCCGTCTGTCATTTTTCCTGTTTGTTTCGAGATCCATTCCTTATCTTTTGTCATGCACTTCGGGAAATTCAAGTTTTCGGTTTTTCCGTCTTAGTTTCTTATCTTGTTTTACTTCCTTCTTTCTTTCTATAACACTTTGTATATATTAGTTAGATGTTTATAGTACTAACCTACTAATCTACTAACATTAGGGATTTAGATTAAGTTACTAACATTACTAATTACTAATTATCTCACGATTCTATCTATCGCTATCATTCTCTCTCTCGTTGTCCTATCCCTGTACGCTTCTCACGTTTCGCTTCATTTGCACACAGATTCTCTATATGCATTCCTCCCCTTTGAACTGTGCACGTGTCTGCCTGCTCTTCCAGGTCGTATATTGTCTATGTGTCTGTGTGATTCCCAGTCCGTGTCTTTCGTTTCCCCTCGTTATTGTATTAGCGAATCCCATCGTTTTCACTTGTGTTCCTGCCCTTCTCTCCTCCCAGTCACACCTGATTCCTATTGTGTTTCCCTTCCCTGCTTATATATAAGTTCCGTGTTTATGTTCTATCCTTGTCAGAACATTGATCTTCATTCCCTGTGCCGATTATTGTAAGCCAGAGTCTGTAAGCATTTTCCCTTCTGTTTTCACTTCGCGTTTGCCTGCCGATTCTGTTTGTTTGCCTTTTCTGATTTATTGGTTTTGACTTTTGGATTGTTTGTTGACTTCTCTTTGGATTTTGATTTTGTACCTTCGCTACCCTGACTTCTGGTTTTGACCTCTGCCTTAATTAAACGATCCTTTTTGCCTAATCCTGATCTGCATCTGGGTCCTTATCCCATACATCACATTGAGGTTTTTAAATTCATAAAAGGGATTAACAAAGTAAAATACCAAAGATTTTTTAAGAAGTGGGGTCAGCAGAACAAGAGGCCACAGGTGGAAATTAGTTAAAGGCAAATTCCACACAGATATTAGGAAGTTTTTCGTTACACAGAGAGTTGTCAATGCCTGTAACAGCTTACCAGGCCGGGTAGTAGAGGCAGAAACGGTTGGGCTATTCAAGTCCAGGCTAGATACTCTTTAGATTAGGACATGACGAGCCTAGATGAGCCGAACGGCCCATTCTCGTCATTATGTATTCTTATGTTCTTATGTTCTTATGCCATTCAGCCCATATAGACTTGCCATTTACCTACAGTCTAGAAAATAGGCAACCAGTACTGCATCCAGCCTGGACTTGAATACCCCAAGTGTCTCTGCTTCTACTACATGACCTGGCAAGCTGTTCCATGCATTGAGTACTCTGTGTAAAAAAATATTTCCTGATATCAGTGTGGAATTGACCTTGAACTAATTTCCACCTCTGCACTCTTGTTTTGCTCAACCTGAAAAATCTTTGTTACTTCACTTTGTTAATCTCTTTTATAAATTTAAAAACCTCGATTAAACCCCCTTTAGTCTCCCTTGCTAAGCTTGAATAGATTAAGTGTCTTACAGCATCACACCAACAAAAATCCATAATTTCATGATGTACTACTATATTATACTACTAGATTATTATACGTCTTGTTGATCCATCCATATGGCACTGTTGATACTTTTGCATTTGTTTCCGTGTGTGTGGTGACCATCCAAATGGCAAATATAACCAGAGTCAATTGTCAAATAACTTCCACATCATATTGTCGGAACAGTGAAGTTAAAATAAAAATTGTCTATTTTCTGAATCCAGTAACCTTAACAGTGAAACGCCCTTGTTTAAATCCAGCACTCTGAATACTGAACACAAGTGGTATTATGCGTTAAAACCCCCTCACTTATCCTACATGTAAAATATATTTATTTGATTTAATATAATAATTGCTACACAGGATACCAATTTTCAGTTAAATCTCTGAATTAATTGATAGGCAGAGCAAACTGGTGGATCAACCTTCATCAAAATCAAACTCACAATTCAATTAAAATTAACAGCTGGTTTATTCAGTTACAACAGACAAAACATTCAACGTCTAATCTACAGACGTAGGTTCAACTACCTTAACAAACACTAAATCGGAACATCCAATATGTAGGGTTTAGTTCTGTCTCCTCACATATGGAACATTTATCGCTACCATTTCACAAGCTTGCTCATACCACGCCAAGCTCCGCTCTTATCTGGCCACGACCTAAAAGACGTAAGTTCCATAATGGATAGTCCCAACAATTATCACCCACATGGAAAGAAACATTCAATTGGATATTCTGGCTTAACAAATACTAAATTCTAGATGTAAAATTGACATGTAACAATCACAAAAGAGATGAAATGGAAGAAAATACCAAACCAAACATGTCTCTCCAAATGAATGCAAAACACATGCAGGCGAGGTGTTGGCTGGCACCAGATCTTCCAAGAGAAAAACAGGACAGAGCAAGAGTAGAATTCCCCCAATCTAAGATCGTGTCACCAGCAGGTCAGACTTTAAGTGTTGAGGGGGGGGGTTGGCTCACACGATTTGGGGGGAGTTCCAGCCTAAGCCAGGTTCAGACTCCCTTTTTATGTTTTTGTTTTGAGTCGCTTACTACCACAAGATATCTTTTCAAGGTTGCCCTTCATATGTTCCTCTCATGTTGAGAATCGTGGCGATATCAAACATCACTAGGGCGTGGTGAAGCCAGCTTCATTTATACCGAGGTGTTAGTTGAGCTGATATTTGGGAAGGCATAATATACTCAAGAGCATTTCTACCAAGTGTGGAGGCCAATCATACCATGTTGACCTCCACTTTAATCTGATGGGCCATAATTATTTTCTCCATGATCCATAATATTCAGCTCAACTGTAGTGTCATGTTCTATAAGAACTGCATCTCTTATTGGTGGTTTTGATTCTGTTAAGAATTTATAAGCTATTTATATTTTATATACAGTTATTTACATATCATTTAAAAGTGATATAGTCCATACATTACTGCATGTAGCTTGTCTTTCATGTTGTTATTTTATTCTGTGGACATGTGATGTCTTACAGCATTATGTAATTGGTGGTACCCTTTTTTGTATCATTTCAGTTTTACAACTTTGTCTTTGAGAGAAAGGAGAGTAAAAATCCTTCAGCTCTGCACTGCCTCCGTTCTTCTCTTGAAGCCTGTTGTTTGCTGTCTGTCCATTTGTGTATCCTGCACACACATTGGGGACAGAACAGTAGGCATAATCCTGAAGTTGCGGGGTGTGGCACTGGTTCACCAACCCAAGTGCCCTGACTTCACTCACAGAGCCATAAACCTGCCAAAGATGGCTCCCCTCTGTCTGCCTGCGCAGGATGGTTAAAATGCACCTCCCCGACAATATACATAAAGTCTACACCCCCGTCTCAAAAATGTCACCTTTTGTTGCCTTACAGCCTGAAATTAAAATCAGACTTTTTCCACCTTTATTTACACATTTTACCCTACAACTTCCAAGTGGAACGTACAACTTCCAACTCGGAAAAAAAAATCAGTTCAGGCACCCGGCAGCGGTTCCTCATGGTCTCGCCTCTTCTCTGTCCAGACCCCCCAGTGATGGAATGATCTTTCGCACTCAGTCAGGACCGCGTAATCACTGGCCACGTTCCGCAAGAGACTAAAAACCCACCCTTCAGACTCCACTACCACTGATTCTATACATTAATTAACTGCCATCACCACTGTTTACATGTTTAAAAATGTAATACATTTTTTTATTTTTAAAAACACTAACTTCTTTCCCTGTGTTATAGGTATGGTGTGGCAGCTGCCATTAAAAGATTCACTTTTCAGTATTTAGCTCTAAAAGTATTTATTTGTATTTTTCATCATTCATTTATTTAATCTAAACAGGGTACAGACACATGTCATCTACATTGCGCCACCCGTAATCATGATTCCAACCATTCATAACAATTTATTGCACTAGTGTCCTAAAACAAAAACAGAGACTCACCCAATAATGTCACATCAACATGGCCTGCTGACACAGTAGGTTGGTTTATTTGTCTCTCATTTAACCCGTGTAGCTCAAATAATACTTTTGAGTTGTGCCTTATCGTCACCAACAGGAAGTTATTTTAAATGTCAAAAACCCACCCGGTCTGTCTCACTCAGGCTGTCACAACTCAATTTTAACTTAAATGTGTAGCTCTCATGTAATATTTTCTCTCTACATAGATTTTTTGTGTAAGGAAGATATGTATGCATTGTTTGCATAAATACAGTATTAATTAATGTGTGTTGTGGAAGTAAAGGTATGTCTTGCTTATTTTATAACATCTGCAGCTCAAACAAATGAAAGGCAATGATCTACTCTCACACCTGCTGCTCAGTGTTGGAATTGCATATACAAAAATTAGCAAAATAGCAGTAATGAAACATTGAGTGTGGTTATGGCCTTCATGGTATGTGCACGTTTTGACTGTATCCATAGCACAGCATTTCCTCATGAGAATAATAATGATAGTAATCATATATATTTTATTAGAACAGCAAAAAAAGAAAATTGATTAATACCAACTATACATATATACAGTTGGTATAAAGTGCTCACCGAGTATTCGCCCCATTTGGCATTTTTCACATTTTATTTCCTTACTTCAAATTGATTTAATTGATTTCTTGCAATCAACCCAAAAACACTCAAATATCAAATAAAAGAAACAACTGTAAAACAACTCTCTTCTTAATTAATTACAAATAAAAAACACAATAGTTGATTCCATAAGTATTGCCTCCCCTTGACTTAATACTTGGTAGAAGCACCTTTAGCTGCAGTGAAAATAGCTATGAGTCTATTTGGGTAAGTCTCTACCAGCTTCGCACATCTGGACACTGCAATTTTCGCCAATTTTTATATACAAAATTTCTCAATCAGGTCGGATGGGGACCATTAGTGAACAGCAATGTTCAAATCTTTCCACAAATTGAGGTCTGGGCCACTCCAGGACACATTTTTTGTTTTTAAACCACTCCAAATGGGATTTTTGCTGTATGCTTTGGGTCATTGTCCTTCTGGAATATAAATCTTCTCCCAAGTCCCAGGTTTCTTGAAGACTGCAGCAGGTTTTCCTCCAAAATTTGACTATATCTATGCTCCATCCATTTTCCATCTATTTTGACAAGTTTTCCAGTCCCTGAAGCGGAGAAGTATCCCAATAGCATTAGACTCCTGCCACCCTGTTTTAATTTGGCATGTGCGCAGAGGCTGTTGAACTGCTGTCGAATACAGCATTGCAACCAAATGTCAGTATACTCGCTGCAACTTGAGGTCTGTTAATTTAATGATGCTCCACACCAGATGGGGGAGCTTGCTAGTCGCTAGACTATGGAACCAAAAATATAAATACCAACAAAGCAAACATCGGGAAGGGCCAAATGCACAACGCAATCATGCTTGATGTACAAAATAACTATGTTTAAACCATAATACCATATGATAGGATCCTGTAACAAACATAAAAATGTATATAGCATCAAGTGACTGTGAATTTTATTTTTTGATGTAGTACACCATGGGTTAGCCTGGCCTATATTACATTTAGACAACTGTGCATCAGCAATTGTCATTACTAAGCAGGGTTAATTTTCTTTTGATGATAACTTTGAATAAATGGTATCTGACTAGCCATATTAATATACTGTAGCTAATTAGAAAGCTGGTTAACTCGATTAGCAACTAGTCTATGTCACACTAGTCTATGTTCATTGGTTGTGAACTGAGGCCAAATAGGTCATGTCAAATAACTAATGAGAATTTTGGTAGCAAGCTAATGTTAGCTAGCTACAGAAGTGGTGCATTTCCCCGAGAGCAAAGTTTCCAACTGGATTAGCAGAAAAAAAATGCTTGTCAACACAAAGTATAGCTAGCTAGAGCTAACAAGTAGAGGAACAGCTGGACGCGATGATAACAAGATGCTAACAGGAAACAAGCGGCCCAAATTACATACGTAAAAAACGCAACCAATCACATGACATGTTTGACCAATTGCAGGTGACGGTGTATTGGGAGGCGGTGAACGAGGCTGTGTGAAAAGTTTCACAGGTTTGCCTAGCCAGCCTGCACACACTGTGGCGATTGAAGCCAGATGCGGTGCTTCATTTTGGTTGCAAACCCGCCATCTTTCCTGTGCAAACACACCAAATTCAATTTAGTTTTGAATATACTGAGGCCTTTACCCTAGGGATCCACCAGAAGTGATTTTCTCAGCAGATGTCACTTTGATCACTATCCAATGGCCGCTTGTGTGGACATTCCCATGTCCGGGGGCCTGTCTCACGAAGGAAGTTCAACATAGTCAGGGTATTTTTGCGTTAGCTGGCTACACAAAGCTTAACAAAGGCAATTACGGCTAACCTGTCTCACGATGGTGGTTATCAACTCGCTCTGTCAACCCTGTTTTTCACAAAAGGGGTGCTGATTGTAACACAGCCAATCACATGGAACATGGACAGATCCAGATGACTGTTTCACGATGCAGGATTAGTGGGTTAGCGAGCTAACTTTGGGCTTAACCCTGGGTTTTCGGTCTCATGACTGTGGCCCACACAGGGCTGTGGTGATGGGAATGTGAGTGCAATCTATTAATCTATCATAGGAATCCTATGAGAAAATTACTTAACTGCACTTACTATGCAACAGTAAATTTGATTAATTATTGATAACTATAGTCAAGTAATGTAGGCTACCTGCTATTTCATTGAAGGCCTCTTTTATAGCCAAAGTGGGCAAATGGCCAGGAAACACTACAAAAACATCAAGGAATGTTCTGAGTGCGAGAACCACGTTGCGAACAGGGCGGTAAACGATATGTTTGCTGAGGTTCTCCGCATCACCAATGGAACGTAGGGACCAAAAACATGTATAATATATATTCCTTTTAGCAGACGCTTTTATCCAAAGTGACTTACAGTAATGAATGCATACATTTTTCAGTATATGTGGTCCCGATGGGCATCGAACCCACAACCTAAGAGTTATCAGCACCGTGCTCTACCTACTGAGCCACACAGTACCACATGTACTTTAGGAGAAGTAAGGGCAAACCAATTTGTCCATCCCTCCAATTGATTATCGCTTAACCGCATCACCAGTAATTTGCACAGTTATAGTCTATTCCATAGATATAATAACATGTTATTTTTATTAGATTAACTTTAGTTATCTATATAGCTAGCTAACGTTACGAGAAAATATAATAGCTGACAAGCTAGCTATCGTTACTGTTCACACACGCAACACTTTTGGTGCTAGAAATGTTCTTGACTCGTTCTGCCTGTAGGCTGTCTGTCTCTCCTCAAGTCACTCTCTCTCTCTCTCCCACTCTCTCTTCTGTGTACACACACGTACTCCACCCTTTGTTTCATACCATTTCATTTTAGTTATCGTATGAGAAAACTGTATTCGCCATACCTATGGTGGTGGCCATGCATCACCTACTGTCACCAGCTCCCATTGAAAATAAATGACTTCTGGACACTTTCTTCGCTTCTGGTGGACGAGCAAAAAATTCTATCTTGGTTTCATCATAGAACTTTCCTCCACTTGGTTTGAAAGTCTCCCACATGCCTTCTGGCAAACTTTGGTGAGATTTAATGTGATGCACCCTTGTTGTCCCTTGGTCCCTTGGACAGTTTCTCCCATCTCTGCCATGGAAGAGCTGCT
Source organism: Aldrovandia affinis (assembly GCA_029706075.1). Taxonomy (NCBI): domain Eukaryota; kingdom Metazoa; phylum Chordata; class Actinopteri; order Notacanthiformes; family Halosauridae; genus Aldrovandia; species Aldrovandia affinis. The sequence goes on along the minus strand of JAINUG010000271.1, from coordinate 137,135 downwards.
ATAGGCCTCTTGGTGGCCTCCCAAACAAGTGCCCTTCTCACACGGATTGGCCTGTTCTAAGCAAATTCACATTTCTTTATGATGGACTTAATGATGCTCCAAGGGATATTCAAAGTGAAATTTTGTATCCTTTCCCTGATTCCAAGTTGGAGTGGCCCAGTCAAAGCCTATACCTCAATCCTATTGAGAATCTGTGGAAAGATTTTAAAACTGCTGTTCACCAATGATCCCCATCCAACCTGATGGAGCTTGAGCAAGTAAAGAAGAATTGATGAAAATTGCAGCGTTCAGATGTGCAAAGCTGGTAGAGAATTACTCAAACAGGCTCACAGCTGTAATTGCAGCTAAAGGTGCTTCTGCTAAGTCAGGGAGAAGGGGAGTGAATACTTTTATGGAATCAATTATTGTCAGTTTTTTAATTTGTAACAAATTAATTAGAGTTGTTTTACAGTTGTTGTTTTTTTATTTTCTATTATTTGATATTATAGAATATTTTGTGTTGATGGCAATACATCAATTAAGTCCATTTTGATTCCATGAAGTAAGAAAATAAAATGTGAAAAATGGGGGTGAATACTTTTTATACCCACTGTAAGTTCATAAGAGCTGGGAGCCCATCGCTTCATGTTCAGGCCCTTGAAACCAGCACAGCCTCTGCACTCAGTAACCATCAGTCATCGGGCTTCTCCTTCCCTCTACGGCAGCAAATGCTAAACATTTAGTCTGCTAAATTTTCATTTAGTTATTTAGCAGATGTGTATATCCAGAGCGACTTGACAAAGTTGATATAAAAAAGGTGAGGCAAGGAGCAGTAACAATTCTGGGACATTAGTTTCACCACCCATCGTGTGTGTCATTTCGCAACTTACCACATTTAGTTTCAAGTGCCATGGTAGGCGAAAGGGGAGTTTCAGATAATAGTGTTTAGTTGCATAAGAGATTTGAGTTCAGAGTTTGAGGGAAGAGTTAGTTTGATGCAATTTGAACAGGCAGGCTTTTAGTCTGAGGTGGAATATGGACAGTGACTCAGCTTTCTTGAATGTAGTGCTTCCCACTACAGTCAAGACAGCCAAGTCACTGTCCATATTCCGCCGCAGACTAAGAACCTGCCCATTCCACCACTGAGGGGCCAGAGTAGAGAAGAGCTTTGACCAGGTGAGGGACCCTTCTGAAAGGGGTTGATGACACAAGCAGAAAAATCTCTTCCCCTCACCAGACCTGCAAAGGGATGGAATGAACTGCCAGAATGGAAGAATTACTCACCATCCTCCAACACCAAAGAGAAACACACTTTCAGGCTTTATCCTGGCCCTTTCCAGTGCAATAACATATCAAACCACACCATCTTAGAATAATCGAATGAATTTGGATAAAGTTAACATCACGCTTTAAGTTATTGTTAGTCACTAGGGTGCAGGCTACTGTTGCATTTGTGAGTTATTGTAGGTAACGTTGCTTCTATTATTTCCAGGGTCTATGTTAGTATGATGTAAATAAACTAGTCTTAAGGATAATTGTTGGGCAATAAATATGTAATATTGTGTTTATTTAAGCACATATTAAATAAAAAGAAATGCATACAAATAATAGAGGACACATTTTAAATCATACTACACTGCCCACAATACGCAAACACAGTGACGCTATATCCGCTTCTGTCATGTACGTGTTTACGTCAAGACGCTAGTTGAAAAGAAAACGAACATGGAGGAGATCGGGGTGATTGTTGAAAAAGCTCAGGTAGGATAATGTCGCTAACATTTTTTCACTTTACAGAAACGGTGGCCACGTGTCTTGTCTATCATTATGTTTTTAGAATTTAGAACATCATTCTCGTCGCGGTGTTATCGCCAGTAGTTGTGCTTCATATGACATGACTGTGAGACTCCTGACAAAAAAAGATGCCAATTCATTCAGTGGTTAGCCAGCTAACTCTGCTAGTTGTATCTAGCTATTTGTTGAAACTGACGTTTTCATTTCTGTAGCTTGTTAGCTAACTAGCATGGATTAATTGGCCATGTTAGCAAATTAGGTCGTTAGTCGCCAGATTAGATTACCACGTTAAGTAACAAAAGATCATGTATCTGTCAATTTATTACAACCTAGCTAACGTTAGTTAAAATAGCTAGCTATGTAGCTCGGTAGCCGACGAAGCTTTAGCAACATGCTATCTAGCTTGCGGATAGCTTCACCTTTTTTCCACAACAACCTATCAGTTAAATTAGCAATTGGCCAGGTAACGTTATTTTATTATGGTAACATTAGCTAGCTAAATATACAGTATATGGCAGGTCTAAACTTGTGTTTCCTGCATTGGCTAACGTTAGACAGTTAGCAACCGTAATTTATACTGTTTTTTGGCTTTGTTTCTACACTAGAGTTAATTTTAAGTGTGACGCAAATCACTGGTGCAAGAAAGTGAGGCCATTATTATCTGTGTTATTCCAAGTTATGTTTTAGTGAGTCTTGTTGTTTGTGGTTATAAATATGTTTATCTGACAACACCTTCCAGGACGAGGCGCCTGCCATGCTGACCTCAAGGCCGCAGACTGCCCTCGCCTTTCTGGCCCCGGAACCCGAGGACTTGGAGGACTTGTACAGCAGATACAAGGTCTGGGCGTTCGCCTCCATGCTTGTCTTTTTAGCTTTGAGCTCATCAACTAGTTTTTAGACGGCATGGAACCTTCACCGTCATTATCAAAGTCAAAAGATTTGCGCCCTAAATCATTTTCCACTGCATCTCCGGGCTCATTAATAAACACACGAATACACAAGTCAGGTTGGCATATTGGATGGAATTTTAAAAAGAACAGTTAAAATATATGTACCTTTATATCATAGAATCTACTGTGTGATTCTAAATAGTAAGGTTGTCATGCCCTCTTGTTTACATTCATTCAGGACCCCACCATATTTGAAATGCAATGCAAGTCGCCCTTGGAAACCGCTACATTACACAATAATGAAGGTCTAAATGATAGGATAGTGTTCGGCAAACCAGTGGTAATATTGACCAGTCTGGTAAATAGATGTGTTTTCTGTTTGTGTCTGTATTGTCACCTGATTTGCCAGTTATTCTCCACTTTGGGATATGAATGCTATTGTGCTCATGTCCCTCCACTCCTCTCCATTGCCCATTAGAAGCTGCAGCAGGAGCTGGAGTTCCTGGAGGTGCAGGAGGAGTACATCAAAGATGAGCAGAAGAACCTGAAGAAAGAGTTTCTGCATGCCCAGGAGGAAGTGAAAAGGATACAGAGCATCCCTCTGGTCATCGGACAGTTCCTGGAGGCCGTCGACCAGAACACCGCCATCGTTGGCTCTACTACAGGTGGCACAGAGCAAATCCGGCACTGCTCTTGAAACACACACACACACACACGCACACACACACACACTTGTGCACAGACACATTCTCTGTCTCTGTCTCTGTCTCTGTCTCTGTCTCTGTCATGCAGACTCTCTCACATACACTCAGGCCACTCTGAATTTGTTCCCTCATTCCTTACATGGATTCATCTACATGGAACACCAGGGGCCCAGATTAGGGTAAAAAAAGGGGGGGTATCTTAGAAAAGAACATGTCCTTCCAAAAAGTTACTTGTCCTTGGTCTATTCACCTTCCAATTTTCCTGGAAAGTGCGATCTCTGCTCTCTGAATCATATTTTCGCAGAGTTTTTAGCTGATCTTCTTTTGGTTTCAGACTGCTAATCTGGGCCAATGAACACTATATGAGGGGTCGGGGCGTGAAATAACAAGACACTATATCCCTACCATTCGTCATCATTTCAGCGTCGTTAGCTAGTTAACATAACAACTTGAACTGCAATAATGTGTGTTGCATTAAGGTACTTTTTCAGCCTTTGAGGGTACATGGCTTCACCACTACAATTTGCTGTAAATTGTAGGATATATTCTAGTGGACTATGACGTGGATTAGATTTATATTTGAGAATTTAGACACCAGTAGAAAATGTCTGACTCCCGAAATAGTGAACTATATGTCATATAGGGGGTGATTTTGGATACCGCCTCTTTCTCACTCTCACATACACTCAGCCTCTTGCACTCTCTCTTTCACACACACACACACACAGAAATATGTACATACCATAACGATGCGCTCTTCTCTCAGGCTCAAATTACTATGTGCGGATCCTGAGCACCATCGACAGAGAGCTGCTGAAGCCCAACGCCTCAGTGGCTCTGCACAAGCACAGCAACGCCCTTGTGGACGTGCTGCCCCCGGAGGCCGACAGCAGTATCATGATGCTCACCGCAGGTGAGAGACGGACACAAACATGCCGCCATTGCTCTTCCCATCGCTCAAAGCAGAGCAGGAATCCGCCCCTATAGTGGGAGTGATGCTGTCTGTTGGCAGATTAAACCCCGAGATGCAGAGCAGCTGATGAGCAGACCGTAGACAGAGTAATCAATACTTCAAAGCCATTCATCTACAGCAGGCAGAGGCAGATCTCTGACTACTGTCTGCCCATCAGTTGCTCTGTGTCTTGGGGTTAGTCTAGTCTGCTAACATTCAGTCAGTCAGTGACACTCCCACTGTAGGGGCAGATTTCTGCTCTGCCTCATTACTCAGTCTTTAATCACTGGAGTGACCATTGAGACTGTGTATATCACCTGTATGTAAGGGCCTTGTATGTAATAATAATAATAATAATAAAATGAGTTTTATTTATATAGCACACTTTAAAATACAGAGAAATCTCAAGGTGCTTTACAACAGATACCATTTAAAAACAACAAAAAGAGAGAAGGGGGGGAAACGAGCAATACAAATACATACAGTCTAATTGTCCTATACACAATAAAATAAACGATAACATAATTTAACCTAACCTTAAAAAAAAAATGGGCTGAAAAGCTGGTATGGGTGTTCATTGTGTGGTTTTGTGTAATTTAAAATGAAGTTTAGTGGTTTGGAAAAGCAGAGATGAAAAGGTGAGTCTTAAGTCATGTCTTGAAAGTGGTGAGAGCTGGAACTCCTGATGTGATATGGGAGCTGATTCCAAAGGCGTGGTGCCAGGGAACAGAAAGCCCGGTCCCCCATGGTGTGGAGGTGGATTCTGGGGACAGTGAGGCGGGTGGAGGTGAAACTTGTATGTGCACCCTTCTCCCTCAGACCAGAAGCCAGACGTGATGTACGCTGATATCGGAGGGATGGACATCCAGAAACAGGAAGTGAGAGAGGCGGTGGAGCTCCCTCTCACACACTTTGAGCTTTACAAACAGGTACTGTGTCATGCGTGCAAACTGGTATACCGGTTTGACGGTATAACACGGTGTCAGCATTTATGGTTATGATACCATAAAAATTTCCCCCCACCGTGATAACCGAGTTGTTGGTATTTGATATAAAATAATTATTTATGGTTTAATATGTGTTGGAATAAAAGTTGCGTAAGCACTCTCAAAACCTTCACTGACATGTTTGTTTTACAATGTTGCTACAGCGCAGCGCGTGTCTAGTTTGAGATTCAGCAGCTCACTGTAGCACTTCATGCATTCTATTTCGCAAGGATCTGTTTCTATTTCGCGGGGTTCAACGGTTATCATTGGAAGAAAGCTCAGACACAGTGCAGGGTGCGGCTCTGAGGTGGGTGAACAAATTGGGCTTAATCCTCAATTGTTGATTAACTAACAATCGTATCTTTGAAAATGTACGTTAATAGAACAAAATGTTACTCAATTTGTTACAATTTGTTCTCCCGCTGCAACCACTGTTTATACAGTTTGAAAACAGTTCAGTGGTCACAAGTAGGTAGCTTGCTCGTTAGCTGCAGACTTACTACTCGATACCAGAATTTCACGGAAGCCTTTATTCCAGATTAGTGTTGAATTGTCAGGTGATTTGGTGTTAACTCGTGACTCTGGTCCAGATTAGTGCTGAATTGTCAGGTGATTTGTTGTTGAGTAGTGGTCTGGTTTTTCCAGATTGTTGTTGAGTAGATGGTTGATTTGGTGGTAACTCGTGCCTTTTTCCAGATTGTTGTTGAGTAGACGGTTGATTTGGTGGTAACTCGTGCCTTTTTCCAGATTGGTATCGACCCCCACAGGGGAGTGCTGATGTACGGGCCACCTGGCTGTGGGAAGACTATGCTGGCCAAGGCTGTGGCTCACCACACTACAGGTAAACACACCAGACACCTTACTGCAGGTAAACACACAGGATGGTGCATCTCACAGACACCTTTGGTTAGCATGGTCCCACAGGTCCTGTACGACCTTGAAAGTGCTCCGTTTTGAACGTGGCAAAGCAAAATGCGCAGGGACGGGCAAAGCGATAGGAGCAAACCACAGTCCAGATAGTACTTTAAATGCAGTTATGTATTGAGTTGACCGTGGCATTTACAGAACACAGAACGTGTAGAATGAGAAATGCTTGTCATTGGGAGAGATGATCAGCCCACATAGCCTTGCCCACATGGCCCAATTGCCAATACAGATCTGGGATACAAGATTTATGTATTATGATATATACAGGGGGTAGACCAAATAATAGAAACACCAAACACTATGTGCATATTTATTAACTAATAAGGAGTTGGGCTGCCCTTTGCCTTCAGAATAGCTTCAGTCCTCCTTGGAATGCTGTCATACAAGTTACGTGATTTGTGGGGGTTGCGTGATTGCGTGATTGCATTGTGTTCCCCCTCTCTCAACCTGCTGTGTCTCTAGCGGCGTTCATTCGTGTGGTGGGGTCAGAGTTTGTGCAGAAGTACCTGGGGGAGGGGCCCCGCATGGTGCGCGACGTCTTTCGGCTGGCCAAGGAGAACGCTCCCGCCATCATCTTCATCGACGAGATCGATGCCATCGCCACCAAGCGATTCGACGCACAGACCGGAGGTACGGGGATGGGGAGGGGCATTTACTAACCAGGGCCCTCTTCGTAAAAAAAATACATCTTTCAATTAAAATAACCCCAGATCCTAATGTGTCACGCAGGTCATAGGTAGCATGTTTTAATATAATGAAATAAGAGTTGTGTATTACTGGTGTAACAGAAGCACATCTAAAGTCCATCTCCATTGTCTTTAAATCCTGTTCTACTTGTGCATCCTGTCCTGTACATAGGCTGAGCTATTGGTTATACACACACACACACACACACACACACACACACACACACACTCGAAGTGCATTAATTTACGAACACTCAAGATTGAGTCGATATGGAGCAGAGAAAACACTTATGGCCTTGGTTTAGAAACCATTTATCCCACTTGAGTCCACATCCATATAATGAATGAGTGACATGAATACCAAAGCATTTTAAATAGCTCTTATTTCAGCCCTTTGGGTTAAAAACGGAGGCGCGTAGGCTCAAAGTAATTCAGTAACTGCATTCAGAAAAGATCCGCAGAAGACTCAAATGTTTTTTCGGATGAGGCAAAAAGAAGGTCAAAATGTTTTGCCATATTGCATTGGTCAGTGAAATAGTGTTATGTGCTGATGATCTTCTGTATCTAACTCTACCCCCCTCCCCCCAGCTGACCGAGAGGTACAGAGGATCTTGCTGGAGCTGTTGAACCAGATGGATGGTTTTGATCAGAACGTCAATGTTAAGGTGAGGCATACATACACACGCGTGCACATGCACACACATACACAGCAGACCTGGGTCAAGTATTTATTTGAAACACTTAAACCCTTTGTCAGAAAGATTCCTGCAAATTACTTACAATTTTAAAAGAGGCTTCTATTTTCACAGACGTTCAGAACAAAATTCTTCTTTCATATCATTATACGTTTTGGTTAATTCTCAGGGATCTGCGGTAGTGTTTTCACTGCGGTAGTGTTTTTACTGCCATCTGAAGAGTTAAATTATTTCAAATAAATATTTGACCCAGGTCTGTCTCTCACCCACACACACACACACTTTGGGGGGTTAGCAGAAAAGACAGGAGGGTGTTTTATTATTTGTTTTTCCGCTGTGACAGTAGATGTACTACTATTTTGTCTTGGATTGCTTTTATTTTTTGATACATACACATACACATACACTTTCCTTTTTGTAGTTGATTGGAGATAGGTGTTGGGAATCAACATTTGGCTATAAACACTTAATGCAATGCATCTGATGCTTGTTGTTTAACATTGTAACAATGCTTTTGCTATGTCCCTGACAAATAAATAAATGTAAACTAAGGGGGGAGGAATTCAGTGGGTGGATTTTAAGGTTTAATGGACAAAAAGTATCCCAGCATTCACTGCTGTCTACTCAGATATGGGCTGGCAGTAATGGTAATGTAATGGTTAGGGAGCTGGGCTTGTAGCTCAGAGGTTGCAGTTTCAATTCCCAGGTGGGGCACTGCTGTTGTACCCTTGAGCAAGGTACTTAACCTGAATTGCTTCAGCAAAATATCCAGCTGTATAAATGGATTGTATGTAAAGAAATGTAAACTGTGTAAGTCGCTCTGAATAAGAGCATCTGCTAAATGCCTAAAATGTAATGTAATGTAAAATGGATATCCTGCAGGGTTGGAGTCAATTAAAGTTTGGTTCAGTTTATTTAAATTCATTTAAATTAATGAACTGCCCATATTTTTCTGAGACATTTTCACTGAATTAATTGAATTTCATTTCCTGAATTGAAATGGTATTGAGCCCAACACAGATGTGTTTAGCAGCTGGGTGGCACCATGTCCATGTTCTCTCCTCCAGGTGATCATGGCCACTAACAGGGCTGACACCCTGGATCCGGCTCTGCTGAGGCCCGGCCGGCTGGACCGAAAGATTGAGTTCCCCCTGCCGGACCGGCGTCAGAAGCGGCTGGTCTTCTCCACTATCACCAGCAAGATGAACCTATCAGAGGAGGTTGACCTGGAGGACTGTATCCTCACTAAAGAGCCCAAACCGGTGTCAGAATGACACTTTTCTGTGTGCGTGCCTGCATTAGATATTAGTGGAATGGTTCATACAATTGCATGCAGAGATCTTGGTTAACACAAGGCGGGTCGTAAAGAGACGTTACTAATAGATGGTACCGCTATCTAAGCTGTGTGATACTAGTTAACTGTAGCTGGCTAGCAAGCTGTGTGGTATGGATATGCAGAGCAACACAACACAATGAATACACTCTGGAATACATTGAAAAGAAACGACAGACACAAGTCCACTAATCTAGTGAGCCTGGATGTTTGTGTCAGTCTTACTGCGTGGGCAGAAAGCTCCTCGGGGCTGGTTGAGTCGCTGGAGCTGGAGAAGGGTTGTTTGCGGGTGTCCGACGTGATGAATCCGTATCGCTTTCTTTCCGTTGCTTTCGTCTGTCTTCTCTTGAGTCATTCATGCAGCTTGTTGGCAGATTTGGACTCGATAGATGGTGGCTTGCGTGCGCAGCGTGTTGACGTTCACTTGCTATGTTGCAGAGCGATAGCGAAGCGTGGCTCGTAAAGCTGATGCCATGGTGGATTCTAAGTTTTCGGCAGGGTCGCCGGAGTAAACTTGTCAACTTCTAATTCAAAGACTTTTATTTCGGAGTTGGGCACCGCTGGGTGCTAGAGCTTGTGAAAGAGCGATTGCCCGGAAGACTGAGGCCTGTCTCTCCTCTGAGCTTTCCACTCCATTTCTTGTAGGGAATGGAGAGAAGGGAAAGAGAGAGGACAGTAGGTGTGTGCTAGTTTTATGTAGCGTTACAGTGGGGGAGGTGAAACGGTCACCCATTGGCTAACGGTCTTTTTAAGTTGCCGCTTAGCATTGCGTGCAAGTGACGTCTGTCCGTCCCTGTTGTTCTGTCATGGACACATCGACCCTACGTGTGTGTGTGTGTGTGTGTGTGTGTCCGTCCCCGTCTCCGTCTCCGTCTCATTTCAATATTATTCCTAGTAAATCCCAGCCATAATAGGCAAATTTTTCCTGTGAAACTCGCTCCATCTACTAGTGATTACATTACCTGGTCCTGCTCTTCAGAATCCTGGGTGAATGCTGTTTAAGCGTGATGTTTAAGCAAAGTATTGTGAGCCACTAACGCCCAAATTTCCCTGAACAACAATTACAAAGGGTTTTAAGACCCTAGCCTGACTAGTATTTCCCATTTCTCTGACAAATTAGGACTGAAGGAAAATAAAATGGGTGAAATGGCAGAGATTGGCCAGTAGAGGGTGCCAGCAACAAACCACTTGACAATCACAGCGTTGATGCCTAAGTTGCTGTAGTTGGTAGAAATATGCATTTGCAATTTCTTCACCTGTCTTATATAATAATCTATTGATTGGAAACTACTTCAAGTGGTTATATGTCATTGTAAGCAGGTGTATAAATTTGTTTTTAAAAATGCGGGTAGGGGTGTATTCACCCCCATGTGTATAGGTTACCTATGCACAGCAGTGCTGTGGGAGAGGGAGTGGCTACTGGGTTACTCTCTTGCTATTGGTTGTCCTTGACGAACATGCAGATGTGGCCCGGCCAGACAAGATCTCAGGAGCCGACATCAACTCCATCTGTCAAGAGGTAATGGGGTTGCAGAGGGCAGAGGAATATGTATAGAACTGTTAATTTTCCTCTTAAAACTCATGTGCATTATTACAGCCAGTCCAACGGGGAAAGTAAGCACGAGAGGAGCTGTCAAAGCTCAGGACTGTGAATTTGATCTGTTGTCTCCTGTAACAGATGTAACAACTTTTTCTTATCCCTCCCTTATTCCCTCACAATCTCTTCTGTGTTTCTTCCCTGTGCTCTTTCCCTTAAACTCACTCCTCTCCCTACTCTCTCTAACCCCCAACCCCAGGCTGGCATGCTGGCCGTCAGAGAGAACCGCTACATCGTCCTGGCCAAGGATTTTGAGAAGGCCTACAAGACCGTCATCAAGAAGGACGAGCAAGAGCACGAATTCTACAAGTAGCCAGGAAAAAGTGTGTGTGAGGCAGGGACCGGGGATAATTTCCAAGAGAAAAACAACAACTAGGGAGCACCTCAGACAACAAAAGGTTTTTTTCTGTTTGGTTTCATATTTTCATGAATGTCTGTTTCTGCAGTGTGTGGTGGTTTGACAGACTGCCCACTTGCAGGGATCTTAGACTGAAATTCAGTCAGCTATTACAGGCCAACTGTCAATCTGGTGTCTGTGGATCCAGCCCTATAAACACGCGCGCACACACACACACACACACACACACACACACACACACACACACACACACACACACACAACACACAACACACACACACACACACACACGCACACACACACACAAACACACAAACACAAACACAAACGCCCCAGGGAAGGGAAGGGAAGGGAAGGGAAGGGAAGGGAAGGGGAGGGGGGTTACTGTATGTTTGCTGTCTCTTTACTGTCCAGACTGCAGTTACCAGGGGGGGCAGTGGGTCTCTACACCTGTGCTTGTGTAACAGGTTAACAAAACAGTCCTTAACATTAAAACATTAAAGATGTTTCTCATAAAACAAATGCATTGTGATTCTCTGTGGTTATGATTAAGAAATAGATTTTTGAGAAGTCATCTTTGGGGAATGATCACATGGTGGGTGGAGGAAGGAGAGATGTTTGCCATGCCAGTTTCTTATTGAATAATTTTGAAGATGGGCAATATGAGGCAGCCAGCTGATCAACAACCAGCGCAGTAAAGCCACTCAGCCCTGTCAGTGACCCGTCAGTGTCAAACAAAATGGTTACCATTCTTCCACCGTTCACCAACTTCTATCTTCTATAGATATACCTACTTTAGTGTTTCATAGTTAAGAATATTCAGCTAATCTATACATCTGTTTCTGATTATAATATATACAGCCCTTTTCAGTGTGCTCACAGTGCTTTCTGTACATTTATTTATTTATTTTACAAGTAGGTATCCACAGCAGTCAAAATGAATAGGCAATATAGGTGTACAGCAGGGGTGTCCAAGTTCAGTCCTGGAGATCTACTGGGTGTGCAGGCTTTTGTTCCAGCCCTTCACTAACACACCTGATTCCATTAATCACTTCACTAACACACCTGATTCCACTAATCAACTGCTCGTCAAGGCAATGAATGTTCAAATCAGGTGTGTTAGTGAAAGGCTGGAACAAAAGCCTGCACACCCAGTAGATCTCCAGGACTGAACTTGGGCACCCCTGGTGTACAGATTACGAAATGATATAAAGACATGTCTAATGGCCTCAGGTAAGGCATTCCATAGCCTTAAGCCACGTCTTCTGTCTCGCTTTTGCTTGACAAGGATGACTGCATTGTTTAAACCGCTGCAGTGAAAGTGGCCTTTTGAAAGGTTCAAATGCAGTGGATGGCATATCAATATTGTTGGTCATTTGAAATTTCTCCCAAGATTCTTGTCTTGTGTGAAAGCTAACATGTTCATTAGAGGGTCAAGCAGCAACTGGGCCTCAACACACATGCTGTTGGTTTTCTCAATGCATATCTTGCTCTCCTTAAATGATGGTATGTCCATCATCTTTGATTTTGGACTGCCATGTGTACATACAGGTAACTGCCAAAATAAAGGTAACACTTGAGTAAATTAGGGATACAAAGTATATTGAAAGCAGGTGCTTCCCCACGTGGTTCCTGAGTTATTTAAGCAGTTAATATCCCATCATGCTTAGGGTATGTCTAGAAATGCTGGGCAGGACCAGTTGCTCATTATTTTGGCTACCATGGCTAGAAGAAAAATCTCAGTGACTTGAGAGGGGATTGTTGGGGCACATTTGCCAGGAGCTTCAGTGGTGAAGAGTGCTTAACTTGCTAAAGTTTCACGAGAAATTGTGGCTAAGGCTAGGGGCAACTGTGGTTGAAGCGCATACTCCAAAACCGTGATGTCTGTGCATTAGTTTGAAGTGCAAGATAAAATGCCAGCAGCTCTGAATAAGTTGACTGCAAATATGAAAATGGGGCATGAGCAGGCAGTTTCATCAAGAAAAGTCAATTGAGAACTTCACAGAGAGGGATACTATGGTTCTATCCTGATGGGAGTGGTCCCTTCCAGGTTGACAATACCCCCATCCACAGGGAACGAGTGTTGACTGAATGGTTTGATGAGCATGAAAATGGTGTAAACCATATGCCAAATGAACACTTATAGGAGATTCTGGAACAGTGCCTGAGACTGTTTTCCACCACCATCAACAAAACACCAAATTATGCAATTTCTTCCAGTTGTAGAATCTATGCCAAGGCACATTGAAGCTGTTCTGGTGGCTTGTGGTGGCCCAACCCCCTATGTTGGTGGCATATACAGTATATATATATATACACACACACAACTTACATTCTGGCTACGGTGTTTTGTACAGGATAAACACACTTGTGCTCAATTCGCACAGGCTCCAAGCCAGGAGAATGTGAGTGAGTGCCCAACATGCCATTGGTCTGACTTAAGTTTCTGTGGAGCACCTCTTGGCCCACCTCTGCTGACAGCTGACTTTCCGCAAAGCCAAGCCGGTGGAAAAGTGAGAAGAATGCATGAACCGAATGGCCCCGCGAGTCACGAGCATGATTTCACAATAGTCTGTGCAGGGACACACACACACAGACACACCCGATGTAAAACGTAGGTGGAAATTACTCGTTCGCTTTACTGCCTAAAATATTTTATTTGGACAAGCTGGATAGCCTAAATGTGTGCAAATAGTGCGAATGTTTAAGAGTTTCATTCAGTCACGTTTTTCTTGTGCGCGCATCCTATCGCATACACCCGGCTACTTTCCCTTTAGATACAATGTCTTAAACCGCCCGGTTTAAGACAATACATTTCAAGCACTTGAAGCAATTCGTTATTATCGTTTCGTGTACAAGAGTGCGCCAGATGTCCTGAGGTATCTATGGAAGCTCATGAAGGTAGTCTGGAAGAAACAGGTTATTCCTAAGGCGTGGCGCAGAGCAGGAGGAATTTTTATTCCCAAAGAAAGGGATTCTATAGAGATAAGTCAGTTTAGGCCTATCAGTCTACTTAATGTAGAAGGGAAAGTTTTCTTTAGCGTTGTGGCACAGAGGCTGTCTAGGTACTTAGAAAAGAATAGACTAATTGACACTTCGGTTCAAAAGGCTGGAATTCCAGGCTTCTCTGGGTGCTTAGAGCACACCAGCATGATTTGGCACCAAATCCAGTCAGCTCGGCATGAGAAAAGAGAACTCCATGTCGTATTTTTGGATCTAGCAAATGCTTTCGGGTCAGTACCACATAGTCTGTTGTGGAAGGCGTTTGATTTCTTTAGAGTGCCGGATAGCATAACAAGGTTAGTTAACGCTTATTTCTTAGACATTCAACTCTGCTTTACTACAGCAGAGTACACTACAGCTTGGCAGCAGCTGGAGATAGGCATTATGGCAGGGTGTACAATTTCCCCATTAGCTTTTACCATGGCAATGGAGGTCATTATTAGAGCTTCAAAATGGGTAGTAGGTGGGGAAAGGCTGCAGGGGGGGCTGCGGCTTCCACCAATTAGGGCTTACATGGATGATATGACAACTATGACGTCAACAGCTCCATGTACTAGTAGATTACTAGAGAAGCTAAATAGTAATCTACAGTGGGCCAGGATGAAAGTGAAGCCAAGTAAGTCTAGGAGTATTTCAATTGTTAAAGGGAAGGTAGTAGACAAGAAGTTTTTCATAGATGACGAAATGGTGCCAACAGTCATAGAGAAACCAGTCAAAAGCTTAGGAAGATGGTATGATGCAAGCCTCAGTGATAAGGGCCAATTTCAGGAGATAAGGCAGGATATGATTCAAGGCATTTTAGGTATAGATAAGTCAGGGCTCCCAGGAAAGCTAAAATTGTGGTGCTTGCAGTTTGGATTGTTGCCTCGGCTAATGTGGCCTCTGACAGTGTATGAGGTTCCCATTTCAAAGGTAGAAAAGCTAGAAAGGATGATCAACTCATTTATTAGAAAATGGCTTGGAGTCCCACGCTGTCTAAGCAGTGTGGCTTTGTATGGGAAAGGCATATTAGAGCTGCCAGTATCTAGCCTAACAGAGGAGTACAAGTGTGCTAAGGTTAGACTGGAAATGACGCTGACCCAGTCAAAGGATCCTGTGGTTAGAAGCGTAGCACCCACAGTTAAAACAGGGAGGAAGTGGAACCCAAAAGAGGCAGTGCAGCAAGCACAGGCAGCACTCAGACATAGAGACATCATAGGCCAGGTGCAGCATGGGCGTGGGGGCTTAGGGCTGTGTGCAGGGAAACCTGTGTGGAGTAAGGCGACAGCAGTAGAAAAAAAGAAAGCTGGTAGTGGAAGAAGTACATCGCCAGGAGGAGGTAGTAAGATGTACTAAGGCAGTGTCGCAGGCAAAGCAAGGTCAGTGGGTAAACTGGGAGAGTGTAGAGAAGAGAAGCTTGAAGTGGAAGGATTTGTGGAGCATGGAGGCAAGCAGAATTAAGTTCATTATAGGGGCTACTTATGATGTACTACCTTCTCCCCAAAATCTAAATCAGTGGTTTGATGAGGATGCTGCCTGCCCATTATGCTCTAGTGTATGTACACTTAGGCATATATTGTCAGGGTGTAAAGTTGGTCTTTCCCAAGGTCGTTACACTTGGCGTCACAACCAGGTGTTGAAATGTTTGGCAGCTGCAGTTGAGGAAAACGTCTAGCGGTAAATTCTCTAGCTGTTAGTAAGGTAGATAAACAGATTGGATTTGTACGTGAGGGAGAAAAAGTCAGATCAAGAGAGTGCACACGCAGGCGTGAGCTGGGACAGCTAGGAGTGGGTGGAGACTGGAAAATAAAGGTAGATTTGTTTGAGCAGTTGTCTGTGCCAGCAGAAATAGTTAGCACTAGCCTACGGCCGGATATGCTATTGTGGTCTGAGGTGCAGAAGCTAGTCTATTTTATCGAACTCACTGTCCCCTGGGAAGACAGAGTTGATGAAGCAAATGAGCGGAAGAAGGCGAGGTATGCAGAGATGGCAGCAGAGGCAGAACAGCGAGGTTGGAGGGCTCGGGTACGGCCGGTAGAAGTTGGCTGTCGTGGTTTTGTGGCAAAGTCAGTTTTTGCACTCCTAAGCGAGCTGGGTGTTCGCGGACGGAGCTTGAAACTTGCGGTTAGGAATATGTCTCAGGCAGCGGAGCGAGCAAGTGAATGGTTATGGATAAGGAGGAAGCATGCTACCTGGGGAGCCCACTAACTTCGTAGCGTAGCGTAGTGGATGTGTAGCATAATCACTTTGTGGCTGTACTTATAGGACTGTAGACTGCATGAGTCATGCATATGCATTAACGGTACCAGTGGGGCTTGTTATGGCTGCTAATTTCGTAGCGTACTATGTAGCGTAGTGTAGTGTATGTGTAGCATAATAACTGTGTGGCTGTATTTATAGGACTGTAGGTTCCAACATGATAAGTTACTTGAGGTGGTCGTGGCATGGAGGGGGGTGTTTCCAGGACGCTGGAACACTGTTAAGCCTTCTGGAGGTGTCGTGGGCCTAACTTAACGAAACATTGGTGATGGAAGGTGCCCACTTGATAACCCCAATGACATGCTGCATACCGCTGTTGTTTAGAGTAGGTAACTGGCGTTTGGTGCCATCTGAGGAATGACTCCGTAGATCTATGACGGCGTAGCGAGCCTGATGTCTCCTATGGTATTGCTTCTGATGATGGTCATATCACTCGTTTGTTTGTTTGTTAATCTATACTGGTCTTCTACAAGTGTTTACCTTGGATTATGGCACAAGGGATAGTAACATCTTGTCCTGTGTATTTGTGAATCCGTGTACACGTAACAAACAAAGGTCAATGGTTTCAATAGAACGTTTCAAGTGGTGCAGAGGAACATTCTGATGCAAAGTCGCAGTCTCGGTTTCAATGTCCGTAAAAGAGGGAGTGGTTAATGGTAACTAGTTGCTAATGCTAATTTTAAGAAATGTCCTTGATAGATCGTCATGTTAACAAATAATTAATCAATTGATCTTTTAAAAAACAGCAAAATGTAGCGTATTTACAGAGAATACAAAATGCGCGGTTTTTTCCTCAATCAAAGCTTTATTCAAACTTTTGAGACACAGGCCTATTTTAACAGCATAAAACAATAGGAACTATGAAGGAAATGAAACACCATTCAGTGGGCCTAACAATGAAAACAATATTCCTTTTGAAATGAAAAGGGCTGTCTGACAGCGGAGACATGGCAAAAAAAACCCTACCTGCTAACTTTCGAGTCCCCACTCCTTAAATAAGCCCTACTTTATTTAAGAATATAAGCATTTCCACTTGTTCAGGGGTGAGCCGTTGTCGCAGCCTGTTTATAGTAATACCATCCGATGAGAACACCTGTTCTGACGGAACCGATGTTCTGGGGATGCATAAATACTGTCCTGCCAAGAAAAATGATTTCACCAAAAACTCACCACGATATTGTCGGCTGAGGTAACGTTAAACTATAAAAAATATAACAGAAATGTTTTGTTGTTGTAAATTGTTTCTCTTGTGAAATATTGCTAGATATATTTGATAAAATCAACAAGGTTTTAACTGTTTCAAAGCAATATTATTGCACTCACTAGAGTTCATTCTATTGAATAACTCCGCTGTGCTGTGATACATAATCAGTAATTTGATATGCTTGATCAATCAACTTCTTAACGGCGATTAATCGATCACGGATTAATCATTAACATCCCTAATACACTGCCTGGCCAAAAAAAAGTCGCCACCTGGATTTAACTAAGCAAATAGGTAAGAGCCTTCCATTGGATAATTACTGCAGTGATTAATATGTTTTAGCTGGCAACAAGTTATTTAACCCTAACTGATGCAGTGAGAAGCTTCTCATTTCTTAAACAACCATGTTGTTAATCAGATGTTAATCAGTTTCAGAAGGGTCAAATTATTGGCCTGCATCAAATCAAATCAAATCAAATCAAGTTTATTTGTATAGCGCTTTTCACAATAGAATTGTCACAAAACGCTTAACAGAGGGGGAACCCAGGCCTAGACCCCCCCAAAAGCAAGCCTAACGGCAACAGTGGCAAGGAAAAACTCCCTTGGTAGGGAAAAACCTTGGGAGGAACCAGACTAAAAAGGGGGGGAGCCCATCCTCTTCTGGCCGGCACAGGGTATGTCCAAAAAAGACCATGTCATGGTCAGTCCAAGGTGGCATCAAGCAAAGAAAACAACTAAGGAGATTGCTGAAACTACTAAAATTGGGTTAAGAACTGTCCAACGCATTATTAAAACCTGGAAGGATAGTGGTGAGTGGTGAGTAGTAAGTTGGTCAACTAAGTAACTACTCAGTAATTGTGTGTTAGATGTTATGTATATTTGACAGTACAACACTCGCATGTAGAAAGGACATGCACGTAAGCAAACGTTTACACCACGAACCGTTGTTTAGGGGAAATCATGTATAGCGTAGGATATATAACATATGTATATATGACATTGTTTCATAGGCAGCAGTGCAGTGTAGTGTAATGGTTGGGGATCTGGGCTTGTAACTCAGAGGTTGCAGGTTCAATTCCCAGGAGGAACACTGCTGTTGTACCCTTGAGCTAAAGGTACTTAACCTGAATTGCTTCAGTAAAAAATATCCAGCTGTATAAATTGATTGTATGGAATGTAAATAAATGCAAACTGTAAGTCGCTCTGGATAAGAGCGTCTGCTAAATGCCTAAAATGTAAATGTATGGTGAACCATCATCTTCGAGGAAGAAATGTGGTCGGAAACAAATCTTGAATGATCGTGATCGGCGATCACTTAAACGTTTGGTGAAATCATATCGTAAAAAATCAACAGTAGAACTCACGGCTATGTTTAATAGTGAAAGTAAGAGCATTTCCACATGCACAATGCGAAGGGAACCCAAGGGATTGGGACTAAACAGCTGTGTAGCCTTAAGAAAACCACTTGTCAGTGAGGCTAATCGGGAAAAAAAGGCTTCAATTTGCTAGGGAGCATAAAGATTGGACTCTGGAGCAATGGAAGAAGGTCATGTGGTCTGATGAGTCCAGATTTACCCTGTTCCAGAGTGATGGGCGCATCAGGGTAAGAAGAGAGGCGGATGAAGTGATGCACCCATCATGCCTAGTGCCTACCGTACAAGTCTGTGGGGGCAGTGTTATGATCTGGGGTTGCTGCAGTTGGTCAGGTCTAGGTTCAGCAACATTATGTGCCCAAAGAATGAGGTCAGCTGACTACCTGAATATACTGAATGACCAGGTTTTTCCATCAATGGATTTTTTCTTCCCTGATGGGACAGGCATATTCCAAGATGACAATGCCACGATTCATCGGGCTCAAATTGTGAAAGAGTGGTTCAGGGAGCATGAGACATCATTTTCACACATGGATTGGCCACCACAGAGTCCAGACCTTAACCCTATTGAGAATCTTTGGGATGTGCTGGAGAAGACTTTGCGTAGTGGTCCGACTCTCCCATCATCAATACAAGATCTTGGCGGAAAATTAATGCAACTCTGGACGGAAATAAATGTTGTGACATTGCAGAAGCTTATCGAAATGATGCCATGGCGAATGCGTGCCGCATATTAAATATTAGAGTATGTGACTTTTTGGGGGGATGGGCAGTGTAGTAACATTCACACAATGTGACATGTGACACAAGCAATGGAATGATACACTGCTTTATTGGAACTGCCCTATGAATTTAGTCAATCTGGGGTTCTTATCGTTTCTTCCCAACTTGATACCTACCCGAAGCAAACTAGACCACTACACTATCTCTTGCACAACAAAGAGCACAAGAGCAGTATGTAAAACACTGCGCTCAAATGATATACTCAGGTGTGTTATTGTGACTGAACATTAGCAAAGCCAACCAATTTGGATTGCAACTGTGATCGCCCCCTTGTGCTCAGAATAGAGAATGCACACCAAAGCAGACACCACTTCGCCAGATGGAGGGCTGTGGGCTTTCAACATTGGAAGGAGGGTGCATGGCTATGACGTACTGTAGCCAGGTAACCTATGGGCTAGTTCTTTCGAACCGCCCTTTGAAGATTAAGCCACGGGCCAGACGTATTCCATAAAGTAATTAATTTCGGTATAACGGACTAAGTTAGTTATGAAGATGAAGATGAAGTTATGAAGAACGATGTCTGTGCTTTCCCCATTTCCTCTCTTCACTGCAACCCTACCCTGTGTCTATGAAATGAACTGAATAACATAACTGTCTGTCAAAATAAGGACTGGCAATCTAGAATTGGAGAAGTTGGTGTCCCTTAAGATGACTAACTGTCATTCTGTGGATGAATGGTCCTCGTCAACTGTTTTGTGCAACCTTATTCGTAATGCCAGTTGTTCTTTTTTGTAATGCCAGTTGTATGCACTGCTACTTCCTTGCCAAGTTGCAAAAAGAGATTTTAATACTGGCAAGACTCACCTGGCTAAAGAAGGTTAAATAAATCAGGAACTTAAGAGCTATACCTTTCCACCCTGCATCTTTTTTTTTCTTTTTCTTTCTGATTTTCCCCCATTTTTCTCCCCAATTTGGAAGCCAATTTGACCCTCTATTTATTTTGATTAACCCTCCCCCCATGAACTCGCCACTCGTCTCTATGGGGCAAGCTACGCTCCGAGGTCGGCGATGATCCGTCTCCTTTGAGATGGAACTCCGACCCCCTTCCTGGAGACACCCTTATTACATGCTTCACAGCGAGTTTGTGCCGACCACCCTCCCCCCTCCCTCGGGAGCGGACAGCCAAATGCTGCTCCAGATCGGGGCTAACGGCCAAGGCCGGACTGGCAGGGACGATTTTGAACTGCGTCCCTGATAGGCAGCCACACTCATATAGGACCAGCCAAATACGGGTGCATGACCGCTACACTATCCGCCAGCCCCACCACCCTGCATCTTCATGCAGGTTTTAGGTGGGCTAGAAAGAAAACAGATACACTGCAACATTCTTAATGGAGAGAATATTATGTTGTCAAGATTCTGGAGCAAGCCTCTATAAGAATGTATAATATAATCTGTTGACTGAGGTATGTTCTGTAGCCTATATACTAAATGCTCTTGTTCACTGAATGCAAGTGAGTTGCACACAGGCCTTGAGACGGAACATTTGTAAATCATGTCATGTAATGACTAACATATTGTTGTAGCTAGGAAAAAATACATACATTTATTAATTTAGTAATATGTATGTCTTTTTCCTAGAGGCAGACTTAACTTTGAGGATGTAAATAATTCCAGTGTGGGCATGTTAAACTCTGAGTATTTTGCACTGTCCTGCTTTTTCAGTGGATCAGATGTACAGTACTGTGCTTTCTGGAGGTGGTTGTCCAGGTTAATTAGGACTAGAAATAAATGATCCTTGTATCATAATTGTTAAATGAACACTTTTGTCGGGGTGTATCAACTGTTCTTTGAACATCAGTTAGTCACACTCATATATACGAAATAATTAAAAATACTTAACCATAATAAAATAAAATTGGAATGTTGACATTTTCCCCACAAATTAGCTTCAAGCGCCTTCATAAGTTTAGAGGGGGACATGTATTAGGCAAGTTAAAATAAGTTAAATGTGAAAGGATTGAAACAGAAAAAAACATAATTACTTTTTCACAATAATATTGGTAATACGTTGCTAAATTTGGTTTCAAGATACTATGTCTGGTTGATTATGACGATATGTGGCTCTCATTGAGACTATATGCTAAGAAAATAAACATGTGAAAAAACACTGCTAAAACGGAATTTGATTAATTTTTAAAAAAACATAAGTTTTTAAAAAAACACAAAAACACAACAAAAAACAATATAATCAATAGCATCATATCAACATAACAATTGTTGAGTTGCATAAAAACAACAATCACCACTATCATTGCCCCCACCCCCCCCAAAACACATTTCATTTTGATTTGCGTGGCTTTAAAGTTTGCTTCAGAGGTTGCCTTCCGAGTCCCCTGTACCGTGTAGAACTAGGTTATACGGTGCTCCTGGAAATTTCGACACACGCAGGGGAGGGGACGAATGAAGTTGACCACAGAGGACATGGGAGGGGAGTACAAAACCCTTTGAAAAAAACATTGTGCGTTTACCGTAGCCAGCCAGTCAGTCAGTCACCATCCCAGCCATGGTACATCACTTCCTGCTACCAAAGTGAAGCTTCATTTTTAACTTCGTCGATTTTATCCACACAGTCGGGAGGGGACAAAGAAGAAGATCGCGTTCAAGGTATAAAAGAAAGGCGAGGCAACAAAGGAAAGGAATCCATTTGGTGATCCAGGCGGGGGAGAACCTGAGAGAACGTAAGCAGAACATTCTTAAAACCACGTTCGCATACTTATTTAGCTAACTGGCTAGCAATTTACTTGCTGTGGTGCGCTTTAGTTAGCTTGCCAGCTAACACTGAACATTGAACCGAAAATGTAGATTGGTGGCTGAGATAATTATACAAATAGTAAAACATTGCTAGTTGGTTGTATTTACTATTATTAACAGGCAGTGTTAAGTTGGCTTTAGCGACCTTTGTATTTGGCTAACCACTCATAAAAGTAATTTAAACTGTAGCTACCAAGTAGTGAATGTAGCCTAGTTAATAGTTAGAATGCAGTCGAACGTGTATAACTATAACCTACAGTATCTCAGGTGCCACTAGATGAATATAGTATAACTAAAATGTAGCTGGGTGGTCAGATTCAAAGTACAGTATATAGCTATCTGCCGACATTGCTGGGAAGACCGTCGCAGCTTGCTTCTTATTTGTTTGCGATCGCGTGTAGTCTTAGATACAGTGTGGTTACGTTTATGTAAGCAAGTAGTGAATGTGTTCTGATCCCTAAAGGCACCTATACTCTTAGTTTTCAAAGGCATATATTCACATTTTGTCACATAGTTAGAGCCTTCATTTTTCCAGTTGTCGATTATGAATAGCCATTATCAGGAAGTGTATTATTAGACACGTACCGTTGACTAATATCGGTACGTAGCATTAGAAATGATTGTTGTTAGTTATAGTTATCAAGCGTCTACATACAGTATGACAAGTTAATGTGCCTGCGGTCTAGCTATAGAGTGCAGTTACTTGTTACAATTTGGTTGATTTTCAATGAGGGAGACACGAGAGAAGAGAATGCCCACTTTTCTGTATTTTTGTGCCAATTGTTCAAATGTAACGACGGGTGTATAATTGTGAAACGTAATGCGCGCGTTTGTTTAGGTCGTGGGTTCAGAACGCAGTGTAAGTATTACTGCATATTGAGTTGTCCATGCTGCTGTGTTTTTTTTTTCTGTAGCCCGAAACTAGGTACGCCTGCCACCCCCCTTTTGTATCTGATAGAAACCTACGAGGTATTGGGGATCCAGGCAAACCCTCCGCCCTCCCAAAAAAGAACGGGAGAACATAATTCATCCACCTGGAACATTTCTTTTGTAACCTGAAGGCAGTATTCTTGGGAGTTATGTATGATTTTATTTCTCCAAATTCTTGACATTACATTTCTTCCTCATCCCTTGTGCCAATTAATTAGCCGATGAATATTGCTTGACCATCTGCTTTGACCTCAAGCAGGGTTCCTATCCTTAAGTGAGCTAAGGTGTTCTAATTCATTGGAATATTATCTATGAAAATGGCCTTGATGAATAATGTGATATCAGCTATAGCAAGTAAGACCCCCTTTCATGTACAGTACCCCTGTACTACTGTATTTACAGCAGTTTATGGGTCTAAACCATTAGCATGTTTACAATGAATTTAATCTGATCACGTATGCCTTAAACCTTTCTGTGGTCTGATACCAGTTGTAATGGTTGTGATTACTATAATTAGATGCTGTTACACCGTTATTTAACAGCTTTAATTCAGTTCTCAAGTGGATAGATTCCTGACTGACATTTGTGATAAATTAGTCACAGACTTTATGAACACTGTAGTGACATATCTCATTAAAAAAATGCTGTGGGACTTGTTTGCCTGTCTGATTTTGCCAAACTGTAATCTGGAATGACAAGTATTGGTTCCCGGTGTGGGTTCCCACTGCCCCATCTTGTGCCAACAAAATAAAAAAGAGACAGTGTGAGCAAACTGTGCTGTTTTGGAATTTAAAGTGACTGTAAACTTCACAAATGATCTTTGGGGCCTCCGTGGATGCAGATGTCAAAGTTGTTGAGGCAACAGAATTGTAGAGCAGTGGTTCAGCTTTTGCGTTTGTGCATTCAGACTCCACCAGATTCAGATACAGGGGTGTGACATTACTGGCATGTGCCACTCGAACCGGTTAAACCAGGAAGCCCTTGTGTAGGTGTGTGTGTGTGTGTGTGTGTGTGTGTGTGTGTGTGTGTGTGTGTGTGTGTGTGTGTGTGTGTGTGTGTGTGTGTGTGTGTGTGTGTGTGTGTGTGTGTGTGTGTGTGTGTGTGTGTGTGTGTGTGTGTGTGTGTGTGTGTGTGTGTGTGTGTGTGTGTGTGTGTGTGTGTGTGTGTGTGTGTGTGTGTGTGTGTGTGTGTGTGTGTGTGCATCATAAACGTTGATGGATGGCCGATTGTGATGGGCAGGTGGTTCCCTACCACAGGGTGGTGTGATGGGTCTAGTGCAGCGATGATGATTAGCTTAGGCGCATGCCTGCTTTGTTTGCTACCTCTTGCTCTCTATGCTGCCGCTGGCTAGCCTCCTATGGTGAAGGTTGTCATTAGTTCCTCATGCCGCTAGAGTTCATCTTATTGGAGCCAAGGTGGTGGGCGTAAGGATCGCACACCCTTTCCTCCGTCCCCAAATCCACTCATTGTGCAGTACCACGTTCTTATTTGTTCTTATCGCCTGTGCGCGTAGTCATCGCAAAACTTGGCAGGCAATCAAGTGTCAATATGGATCTGACGACAAGGAACTACAGGTATTACAGGAATGCAATCAACCTCACCATCGTCATACGTCGTCCTTTGCTGTGGAACAGTACCCCAGACTTGTGCAATGAGTTTACAGAGGGCGATGCCATTAGAGCTCTTGCTCCATGGCAGTTTGTTCACTGCTGGGAAAATCAACAGCAGTCAAAAGGTTTGGAAAGGAAGTGATGAGCTCAATGCGTTGTTGTGTTTAATTAACCTTGTGTGATGGCGTCAGGATGATGTGGCACCACGGCCGCGTCGTCACCCATGCGGCATCAAAAGGGGACACCCTTTTCCTCCCCTTACCCTTTCTGCTCTGTCCGAGCTTCTGTGCATTCTCACCACCCGTTTTCATTCTGCTGTGTCGAGCGCATTCCAGGTGAGAAGACTGCTTTTGTGCAAGCTTCTCCTTGTTCTTATTGCTTCACGCATTATTTTTTTTATCTGCTACCTTTCTTTCCCATGGAATATGTATCTCTCTCTCTCTCTCTCTCTCTCTCTCTCATTTTTCTTGTTCCTCTCCTTGTTCTTAATATTTGCTTGTAGCCTGTAAATAATTAGCTGCCATAGCTAGGGAAAGAGTCCTGCTGGACAGGATTAAGCTCTGCTTTCTCTAAGACGAGGGTGGGTAGTTTAGGCAGTCAGGAGAGCAGGAACTTATTCAGGGAACGGGTGTGTTTGCATTTTCCTGGGGGTTATGTTGAAAAAGTCTTGGTTAGCAACACTGTCAAAACTGGAGTTTTGTACTTGAACAGGTTTTTCTTGTGTTTTTTACTACTTTTGAAAAGGATTTTGAATACGTCCTCTGTCCAGGATTCTTTTTTAGGTTTAATATAATTAAAGATCCTGGCCATATTGTTGCACAAAAAGCCCTTTTAAACCTAAGGGCTTAAAACACAAATCCACAGGTAAGGACAATTTGGATTTGGATGTTATTTTCATGAAATTGTCATTAGTGGATATTAAGAGTCATGTCATCACATTGTATGTAGAAGATTGAATTAAAGGCATTAATAGCCATAATGACAGCAAAAATCACTATTGCATAATGTTAAGACAGCCACTTGACTTGTATATAACTGTCACAAACGCGCAACAGTGACACTTTGTAGCTAATCTTACAGCGTGCATGGAAAAAAAACTGAGACAAGTGCGGAAAAGAGGCACAGACGGAAGTGGTCATTTTTCAAAATAAAACACCCTGCAGACTGCGATAGTCAATAAAATGGAAATAAAATTAAAACGTTTTTATTATTTCTGTGCGGACCGGTGGTTGGGGACCCCTGCTCTAGACGAGGGGTCTCAAACTCCAGTCCTGGAGGGCTGCAGATTCTACAGTTTTTTGTGGTTTCCTTTCAGTCCAATTCTAGGACTTGGAAGCAACTCACACACCAAAAACCAGCAGACCAGGGTGAAATGGCAGCCCTAGATTTGCCCGTTCTCCTCAAACATTTGTCCCTATGTAATAGTCATCATGGAAGGTTACAATCAATGAATCAAACGAACCGAAATGGAAGAGCTGGGAAATGGCTCTCAGTTGCCTACAAATGCAAAAAGATGGTCCTTCACTTTCCGCCATGGCACAATTGACCCCCTTCCCCCCCAAGCAGTTCGTATT
Organism: Aldrovandia affinis; assembly: GCA_029706075.1. Taxonomy (NCBI): domain Eukaryota; kingdom Metazoa; phylum Chordata; class Actinopteri; order Notacanthiformes; family Halosauridae; genus Aldrovandia; species Aldrovandia affinis. The sequence continues at coordinate 110,765 of JAINUG010000271.1, read as the reverse complement.
GGAAACCAGCGTCCTCTCATTGCTGTTGTTTTAAGTTAAGCCCCCCAGTGGAAAAGCACACCTAGGTATCCTGTGTCTCTGTTTGCGACTTGTGTGCTTGTTATGAGTGCATGTGTTTTGGTCCCCACGGTCCTCATTGCTTGGATACCGCTTTAGATCGTTATCATGGCAGCAGCGAGGCCTGTCCCACAAGTAATGGAGGGTGGGCTGGGGGGTGCATGTGCTTTGCAAGCTCTGACAAGGGTGAATGATATGGGCAGAGGCAGCAGGCTGTCCGTCCTGAGTGCCATAGCCATAACCCTCTGAGGATTACTGCCTCAATATGATGTTTATTCTAGAACATGCCGTAGCGTTCTAGTTGATTCTAATTGGTGACATCATAAAGGGCCACAAATGGCCACAACATTTTAAGGGGCAGTTTTAAGGAGCTGCTGTGGTCCCTTGGCCCCACACTGGATGGAGCATTCTTACCTTGTCCTCTTTCTAATCGCCATTCTTTTCCCCCAGGCTCCTCTTCACACTGTCCTCGAGTGTAAGCCTTGCTTGCGCCTTTTTTGATCTCCTGGCTGGCTTGCCCCCTGCTCTCTTGGACAGTCCGACGTCCTCAACCAGCTCAATACTGGTCATTCCCCCTCCTCCCCCATGGCTACCCCCCGCCCCCCCACCCTTCCCTCCTCTGTCGCTGTCTAACCTTTCAATAGCCACCATTCGCCCCATTAGATCCTCCAAACGCATAGACATTTAATGCTCTCCTTAAACATATATTTTTGGCTCGATAAGTGACAATTTCACAGAAAGACCTCTGAATCATCAATAATGTCAACCCTTCGATAACGTGGTCAATAATGCATAGCTACTCTACCTAGCCCAAATTAATGCTATGTTGTAGCTAGCTAGACATGTAGTTAGCCACATAGTGTTTGCTGAGCTAACTTTAAATTGTGCTTTAAAATGGGTATGCCTCTGGTTCATACAATTAAATGCTTAGACAGAAGCGAGCTCTCCAGGGTATCCATAATGTTAGAAATATTACAAACCATTTGCAAGCTCTATCCTGTTAACAAGTGTGCTTCTTGTTATGGCAACAGTCATATGACAATTTGTTTGCCTCTAGTTTTGGTGTGAAGTGCCGGGTCAGAGACCTTCTAAAGATTTTTCTGAAATCTGTCTGGTCTCATCTGCTCTGTACTTTGTCTGGTCTGAACTGATTGATTACACATGAGCCAGACCTGCTCCTGTACCTTAAAGTCTATTTTTGTATGATTAAAACAATAAGTATTGTATGTCCCCTTTAACAGAGGTATAATGGTAATGGACTTAATTAGTATTTGATGAGGAAACATTGGACATGGAGGAAAGGGATCTACATACACTGTACTCTCACTTAGTCAGAGCTCTTTAAAACCTTTTGGCTCATTTGTGGTAATCCTCAGATCCTGTCCAGCAACGTTTTAGGGCACCAACTCCACACTCAATTTTACATTAGTCCATGTGGGTGGTGGTCTGAAAATGGAATTGAAATTATTCTACCATGACTGCATCATTCTGTGTACACATAATTTGAATTTGAGTGTAATTCCATCATAGCGCGTTGGGTTGAACAACTTTAAATGGAATCGGCTAGCTCGCCACATCAACTATAGCTTTAATCGGCGATGTGCCTGTCAGTCCTCTGCAGAACGTCTTGTAGTGTTTCTCCTAGTAACGTCTTGAAACACAATTCAAAGAGATTTGACACCATGTTTGTTTGTGGGAGGCTTGTGTGAACAAAGGCATACAGAGTTCTCATTTTACAAAAAAGTCCCGGAAAACATTCCTGCCTCTGCCCTCTTCTCCTTCTGTCAAGTATCATATCACAGCTGGCAGCTCATCCTGACACATACCAAGGTGGAGGTGATGGCAGTGCAGGTGCTAATAACCCCTGTATAAATCAATAAATACAATTGAAAAAATTGAAAGAAATGTGTTTATTACTTTATATCATGTTTTTATACTTTGCCTATTCGATTGCTGCTTTATGCTGCTTCACAAACTGCATGCGCGTCTATCACGGGATTGAACTGCATGCTTGTGTATCATGAGATTCTTTTCGTCTGTTGCTGAGAGTGCAGTCAGCCTCTGGCAAGGGAACTGAGGCAGAAAACTGACACGGAGAGCAGGACAGATGGAGGAGGCGGAGGAGAGAGAGCAGTCCGTTTATACAGTACTGTAACGTGAATTTGTGCTGTAGCAATTCTGTAAAGACGCTGCCGATGGAGGAAAGATGACACGGCCAGAAAGTTTAGTAACAGCCCACTGAACTTCAATTGCAAATATACATTGTGTTTAAAACCTCTTAACATTCACCACCTGCATTTGAATTCCTGCCTAATTAGTCATACAAAAATATATCCGTTTATAGAACTGTGGTTACCACCTACCTAATGAATGAATGACATCTTTGCTGTTGTTTGCGATACGAAGCGCAAGGTAAACATTGGAAGTCTCTCAATGATGTCTCAATTACGCTTCCTCTTGTGACAAAACAGGTTCACTACTTTTGATCGGTAGATTCCATTTTCCTAGAGTCTCCCTTGTCTACACTGCTTCTAATCGGGAAGGGATTATTTTTGCGACATCCTGATTGTCGAAGTGGGCCTACACTGCTGAAAAGATGAGATTCCACCCAATCTGTACATGCAATACATACATACATATTTTCAGTACATTTAACCCTGACGACCATTTAATGGGCATGGTTTAAAAAAAAAAAAAAAAAAAAAAAAAAAAAAAAAATTACATTTGCACTATAAGCTCGCCGCTGCAGCGCTGGGACCGGCAGTGACAACGGCAAATGAGCAGCCTCCTCCCAGACGGAACCCCGCCAAGACGTCGGCCGTAACTCCGGTGCACACGGAGCCACTCTTACACGCGGCGAGCTCCTGCTGGCTTCCCTTCCTTGGGGTGGACAGTCAATTGCCGCCCCTGAATGGGACTCCCGGCCAGAGCCGTGCTGGTGCAGCCGCAAAATTGAACCCCGGGCGAGTGCCTTTGCCGTTACGCCACCCGGGGGCCCCAAAGACGAGCGTACTATACGATGTAAAGGGCCCACCGGCGGGCCGCCCAATGTTAAGAGCTTTTAAAAGTCCACGGTGTTGTGTTAACAGCGGTGTTTCGTGTGCGCATTTGCGATCACGGCGAGGCTAACGCTGGTAGCGCCTTCACCTCTGGCTGCATGCGCGCTGACAGACGGATCCCTGACACGTATCTGCACGACACAGGCCCGGGGGCGCTCTTATCTTTCACATTCCTCTCGCTCTGCATGCCAGTGGGGTATGGATTTGACGGACAGGGAACAAACGCAAACAGCCACGGTTTTCTCTCTCCCCCTGTGTCTTTCCCCCGTCTCTCTTCTCTTTCTCTCTTTTGCTTCGCTCCCCCCCCAAATCCAACAGATGCTCACCAGATGTTTTAGAGTGTATATCCTCCCCCCCCTTTCTCTCGCCTCCTTTCTCTCCCCCTCTTACTGGCTCGCTCTCTCGTTCTGCTTGCTTTCTAAACGCTCAGCTCGCCGCATTCATTTGATGGCGGATCTACAGGCTCCTTGCATCTGTGGTTTGGGGGTGGGGTGGGGTGCGGTGCGGTGGGGTGGGGAGGGGAGGGGGGCGTCCAAGCCTGATCCATCATACAGATCCTGTTACTCTGGATGGCTCGCTCACCGTCTGTGTCCCGCCGTAGGCAGAGTGTGTGTGTGTGTCTGTAGGTTGGAATACCAATCTCCAGATAATTATCTATATATAAATCTTGCATGCCTCTCTGGCTCCCTAAACCACCCCTCCCCTCTCCATATATTTTCCCTCTGCTTCTCTTCTCTCCCCATAGTTTCTTCTTGCTCTCTACATTCATGGAAAAGAAGTGTGTGTGTGTGTGTGTGTGTGTGTGTGTGTGTGTGTGTGTGTGTGTGTGTGTGTGTGTGTGTGTGTGTGTGTGTGTGTGTGTGTGTGTGTGTGTGTGTGTGTGTGTGTGTGTGTGTGTGTGTGTGTGTGTGTGTGTGTGTGTGTGTGTGTGTACATACATATATATAGACACACACTATTTTATATATCTCTATGTCTCCATCACGATGGCCAGTGGCCCCAGGCAGAAGAGGCTGTCCCATTTTATAAAGAGCTTCCTGACAGCGCTTTGGAGCATGTGCCTCACAGCTGGGGGCGGGGGGCACAGAGAGAGAGACAGATGCAGGAGGAGGGGTGGGAGGGAGGGAGGGAGGAGGGAGAGCGAGAAAGAGAGCATTGGAGTCAGATTTTATTTGCTTTGGCAATGCTGCCGGCGTTAGTCACGCCAGTAATACCTCGCTGAATTTTCAACGTTGGGAGGGAGATTTACAGATGCCAGAGAGAGAGAGACAAAGAGACTAAAACCTAGCAGGCTTTGTTCCATCTGCTGCATCTCCTGCTCTATTCCCCTCTGTCTCTCTCTCTCTGTCTGTGTCTCTCTCTCTCTGTCTGTGTCTCTCTCTCTCTGTCTGTGTCTCTCTCTCTGTCTGTGTCTCTCTCTCTCTGTCTGTGTCTCTCTCTGTCTGTGTCTCTCTCTCTGTCTGTGTCTCTCTCTCTGTCTGTGTCTCTCTGTGTCTCTCTGTGTCTCTCTGTGTCTCTCTTTGTCTCTCTGTCTCTCTGTCTCTCTGTCTCTCTCTCTCTCTCTCTCTCTCTGTCTCTCTCTCTGTCTCTCTGGCTGCTCTTTCTCTGCAGGCCCCGCCACGGAGGAGAGAAAGAGCCAACATTTAATTACTCTCAGCTATTTCTTTTATTATTTGCATACAGTGTCTGGAGTGCCTGGGCATGGCAGAGCTGTTGCTATTCAACTCTCCCCCTTCTGCATACTGTATGCCTCCAAAAGACATCATTGCAGGCATTAGCCAAGTAAACAGTGGTGATGACCAGATGGACAGTGCAGTGGTAGTGGAGTCTGATCTAAGGATCAGCAGTCCTGACCGAATGCGGAGGTCGTCTCCCCCTTGTGCATACTGTATGCCTCCCTGTTAGCCACAGCATCCATATGAATCCATATGCACTGATCTAGGATCAGTGCAATTGACCCTGACTGTGAACTTGGCCCTTTGGAGCATAAATCTGGTAAAGGCCCTGCTGCAGGCCTTGGGCTGCTATCGGCCTGTAGCACACACAAACACGCATGCGCACACATACACACACACACACACACACACACCACCACGCACACACACAGACACAACCTCCCTCCAAACCGCCACGTCACGTCATATCCGCGCATATCCTCTCTCTCCCTCTCCATTCTGATAAAAAGTCATTAGCGGTGTGTTTCTTCCTCATAACCAGCTTGTGTTTAATAGGCCGGTTTCCTGAGTGAGAGCCAGAGCCGCTGGGGATTAGGGCTGGCGAGGAGGAAGTCGTGCTCAAATCAGACCCTTTACACAAATGCACAAATGTTAATGCCTCCACTCACGCAGTAGTGCTCACTCACTCTCTCTATCTCTCAGCCTCTCAATTTCCCTCCCATTCCTACACACACACACACACACACACACGCACACACCCACACACCCTAATGCCCTAGATATACACACACGATCCCATCCCCCCCAGGCCCAAATCACACACGCACCCACCCATACACAGAAACACACACCCAGACACACCCATGCACACGCTGACACACAGTCCCACAGGCCTCCAGACTGGGCCCGTCTCAAGTGTGTCTCTCTTGGCGAGCGCAGCCGGTGTCAAGCCAGTCGGCCCACACCTGGAGGCCCCTGCCTTCCCCGCCCGCCTGGCTCTCTCTCTCTCTCTCAACCCGCCAAGCCCAGCGCTGCCTCCAGGATTAGGATTAGCAGGCTGAACGCGCCACTTTTAATGAGGAGTAATTGATCTGTAAGTGCAAAAAGCACAGATACCCCAGACCGAGGCGGATCAGACACGCTAACCGGGAGGATTTACGGCCTGAGCTGTGCCGGGGTCAAAGGTCGCTCCCGTCCAATGATGTGCCGGGGCATCACCTAGCTGCGAATGAACCTCCGCTCCTGGCGAGGGTTTCCGCGTGTCCCCGCAGAACAGGATGGTTTAGTTCTGTTGTGTCCCACTGTGTCTTCGGGACAGGGCGGTTTAGGGGGAGTCGGTCTGGGAAAGCATCCATGTTTGAACGAGAGCCCGCCCGCACGTACCCAGACACTGCAAACTGTTATGTTATAGACATATAAACACAAGCTGTTGGCTTTAGCAGTTTTATTTGGAGAAACGAGCTAGCGGAAAATGAGCGGATTTGTCGATTTAAAAATAAATACATTTAAAAAAAAAAGTAAAAACACATTTGAGGTGATTGAACTCTGTAACCCTGCCCCCCTCTTGTCTTCCAGAAGCAGACCGTCTGTGGACTGGCCCTCTTCCGGAAAAGTGGCCCCTCTCTCTGGATGCTCGTCTCTGTGGCGACGGTGGTAAAATGAGACAATAGCTGAGCACGGCCTTCGCCGCCCCCTTCCCCCGCCTCCTCCCTCCTCCGCCCCAAACACACACACACAGCCCCTGCCCTCATCTCTGGGGGGGGGCGATCAAGCTTTCTCCCCAATAACACGTCCGCCTGTGCCGTATTGTGGACTGCCAGACTCCCACGCTCTCGCAGCGGTAGCACCACTTTTTTTGTTTTGTTTTGTTTTGTTTTGTTTTGTTTTGTCTTGTCTCTGCCCATATTTTATGTATAGACATTTTATTATACAGCTCTTGTGGAGTTTTGCGAAGGAGAAAGAACCGCCAAAAGCAGACTACAGATGAGGGAAAAAGGCTTGGGATATCGCTGGGTTTGAGGGGACCGGGGCGAGACGAGGAGTTTTCCCCTCTCTGATGCGAAGCCGATGAGGAGGTCTCGGGTGGAGGCGTAAGCATGCGGCATAAAGGACAGTGAACCCTGGAAGCGCTGGTAGCTGATATTTCACATGGTATCCTGTCCCAGAGGAGCGCTCATGGACAAACACAAACAAAAGCCTGCTGCTTTATTTTTTTAAGATCTCAAAAATTCTTGTTTTTATTTTTAGTCCTCAAACTTGATCAGCTTGCCAAAAGTGCCTTGTCCTCTCATCGTCATGTGAGATCAGAGCGGTCACGTGTTTACATGCTGATTTACATACCACCGTGACGAGTTTCTCTCGCTATTCAAACTGTCCATCTGGAAATTCATAGCTGCGTAACAACAATAACCTTTTGTTTTCCAACAAAAAAAACCCTTTCAAAACATAACGGAGAAAAAAAAATAGAATTTCAGAATTTAAACGTAAATAGAAACGTATAGAAACTTCCATCACATGAAGTGAAACCCATACGAATCAAAGAACAAGCCGTACAAAACACAACGCCCTTTAGGATAGCGCCCCTCGTTTCTGTGCGCAAGCCTACCACTCAGCTGTTGCCATGCTAACCCTGCAGTCCAAATGGCGCTACCTGGTGATGATTTTGGGGGTACAGCTGGTCGTCATGGCGCTGTTGTCCCGGGAGGGCTACCACAAGAGGGTGACGTACTTCTTCCAGATTCTTCGGAAGCTGGAGGCCTCAACGGGACCCGGCATAGGGGGGTCGGGTCTTTCGGGCCCCTCCCTCCACAACCAAACTGGGCGGGACGTCTATGCGAACCTGTCCCTCCTGGGCAAGGCCCAGACGACGGAGGACAACCTCCCCTACTGCCCTAAGAAGTCTCCCCTGGTCGGTGAGTGGATGTGCTTATTGAATTTTTTAATTTTTTTCACCCCTCTTTTGTGTTGTTTGTCTTGGGCAGCAGTATAGTATAATGGTTCAGGAACTAGGCTTATAACACAAAGGGTGCAGGTTTGATTACCGGGTGAGGCACCGTCATCGTACCCTTGAGCAACGTACTTAAGCTGAATCGCTTTCAGTAAATATCCAGCTGAATAAATGGATTGTATGTTAAGAAATGTAAACTCCATAAATCACTCTGGATAAGAGCGTCTGCTAAGTCTCTAATGTAATGTAATGTAGTTTGTTTCTTTATGTTGTGAAGCCAAAGGCAAATTTCCACAATAGTGAGCAACAGGGTTGACGTCAGTTCCATTTCAATTCGGGGAATGAATAGAAATTCAGTTCATCAATTGCAAAATGGATATAATATTTCAGGACATTTCAGTTTATTTCCTGATTTGACTGAGTTGAATATGGAATTGACCCCCAACCGTGGTGGACGGTGAAGTTAAGTACAAGTTGTAAGTTTTAGTGTCTCTGTTCCAGTCCCTCCATCCTTCCGTCCTGCTCTGCTGCATGTGGAACGTTAGGGGTAATTGCGTCCTTTTGGTCTCTGAGGAGTCTGTGTTTTTGTCTTTGATGGCAGGTAAAATGAACAATTTCATAGGTGTTTAACCCTACAAAGTAAAATTGTTGACAATATTCTCTGAATATAAGATTGTGATCTACGTAGCCTCCCGCATGGTCTAGTGGTTTCAACATCCAGCCACGTTGACCGGGGTTCGATTCCCCGTCGCGCCAGAGTCGGCTCTGGCCGGGAATGCCACCGGGGCGGCAGTTGGCTCTCCGCCCCGGGGAGGGAAGCCGACACAGTTCACTGTGCACAGGAGTGGTTGTTGGGTGCCGGAACTACAGTCGGCAGCATGATGAATGCTCTCTCGGAGGAGGCAGCACTTTGCCATTGTCACTGCCGGTCACAGGGCTACGGCAGCGAACTACGAGGGAGGGGATTGAACTAAGCACAGCGGGAGTAATTGGCTACCAAATTGGGAGATTGTGATCTAGTGGTGAAAGTAGAATGTAAAGTGTATTTATAAGCACAAGCAGTAATTGTCCCTGGTGCCTATCTTTACTCTGGGTGCACCAGCTCTACACACACCTCACAGCCCGGGGCGGTCAGTTCTGCGATCTGGTCTGTGAAAAGCTGGGGCACCTTGAGCCTTATATTTAGCTTACGTGGCTGGCATGGCATCGTATCAGGAAGTCTGGTGTGGGAGACCAAGGCCGAAGACTCAGTCGTTTGAAGGCCAGCTGACGCAACAACCGCCCCCCCACACGCATATGTGGCCCCTTGGCTTTCAGTCCCGTATGAAATTTGACGCAGCCAAAAGTGAAGTAGACGTGTTCCCTGTGCCGTTGTGGAAGAGGGAATGCCAGCTCCTGGTTGTATTTATTAATGTGAGGCCCTGATTGTGTTAATGAATGGGTTGTATTCTTTAATGTGAGGCCCCGGTTGCAGTAATGAGAGTGAAGTGGAAAAACTGCAATTGTAATAAACATAATTCTTTTATGTGAGCAAAACTAAACGTTTTGGTCAATTGACCTTTTGGCTGAAAGAAAATGACTGTGTGTTTCGAACGCTCGTCTTAACGCGAGGCCGTGGCTGCACTAATGCAAAGCTGGAATTGTACTCATGCGACAGCTGCTTGGCAGCTTGTTGTTTTCGCTGTCATTGACGACAAACACGCTTCAGGAAAACAGAATGCTCAAGACTTCATTAAGCAACAGAAGACCGTAGTTCCTTTGGCCCTTAATGTGTTACTAATTCTCAGTACCCTGACCTCTTTACAGCTCAACTCTGACCTTGAGGTGGCTGTTAAAGATGAAATTTTTTCCCTTTCTTTTCGTCAAATCGTTTTTTACAAAAAAGGCTGGGTTTTTAAGGTTTAGCCCCTAAATGGAATTATGGCTTTTCTTGTTAGCTAGAAAAGTTTTATGACCAAATTTTTTTGAGCAATGTTACTATTAGTAATGAACTACACATTCCTGGCCACGCATGCAAGTTAATGCTTATTAGCATACGGTGCCAAGTAGCACTAACAACCGTTTTTGCTGCCTGTTTCTAGCAGCATTGACACCTGTGGGTAGCGCCCCTGTGTTCAGCCACAGTGTGCGCATATGGCCTTATTCAGAGCAATAAGGTGCGCTTAGGCGATGTGTGAATGAGCTCACAGGGAGGCGGCGTACTCACGCGTGCATTCTCACGTGGGCCGGCAAAGGTAATTTCACTTGCTTCACTATTGTCGTATGGCGCTCTACTGCTTGTTTGTGCGGGATTTAATCAGAAGGTGAAGCAGCGTTCAGTCATCTTGTCTTCCTCAGCTTCCGTTTCTCAGCCAGCTTGCCGTCCACACGGAAAAGGCCAAGATGGCTCCAGAAAGCCCCTGGAATTAGCAAGCAGAGGCCTGTCCCACTGAAACCCTTTGAGGAGTGATTTATTTATGTCACCAATCAGAATAGAGTAGAATGATACAGCATGTTCTAGTGTGACAGTGCTCCCTCCTCAAAGGGTTAAGCGTAGTGACGCACCCCACGGCCTGCTATCGGACCCTGACCATCCCAGTGCTGAGTTTATGGCACAGGGTGGGGCAGGATTAGCCATATATTACATTACATTACATTACAGGCATTTAGCAGACGCTCTTATCCAGAGCGACTTACAGTTTTTATATTTCTTTACAATCCATTTATACAGCTGGATATTAACTGAAGCAATTCAGGTTAAGTACCTTGCTCAAGGGTACAACGGCAGTGTCCCACCTGGGGATTGAACCTGCAACCTTAATGTTACAAGCCCAGTTCCCTAACCATTATACCACACTGCCTGCCTTGTGGCCCAGGGAGGGAGGGTTGTCCCTGGCTCGTCGCGCACGGGCAACTGCCCCTTGTCTATTGAGAGCCTACAGTTTGCCTGCACCTCCATTGCAGTGACTGCGCAGTGAGCTGGCTGACTGCAGAGTGAAGACCGCGGAGTGACTGGGCTTTTATGCAGCCCTGCGTGCATCGAAATAGAATTGAAATCGAAGAGTAGCAGCACACACTTCTGAGGAGAGCGTGTGCTTGTCTGCGCTCTCCTGAACTGACCGTGGGTGTGGCACAGCTGACACAGGCCCACGAATACAATTAGAAGAAAAAGGGATGAAATTGGGCACTATCATTAGGAAGCATGACTCTTATGTAAACAGCTAAGCAGTCAGGAATAGGGTGAGGGGTCGTTGGCCTCATGACACTGTTGGAATGGGCCTGCGGCCAGGTATACCTGTGCAAATTCAAGCAAAGCAGAAACCACCTGCTCTGGGCCAATTGTGCACATTCTGCCTGAGCTGCAGTATAGCCTGTGACAACAAGGCGCTAAGCAACAGGATGAAAAAAAATTTAAAGTGTCTTTACTGCCAATAAGCAAGGAGGAACACGTCTCGAGCTCTGTTGTTTGTTTTCATTGTTACATAACTGTCATTGCGTCATATCACTAACGGTTCCAAACCGTTAATCTACTGCTTAACAATTAGTTCGCACAACACCCCCTTTCAGCATTTTGTTTGTGCATGTAGCCTACCTCAAAAAGCTGTACTCTGTTGTATTTCCTCAACCTCCACACCCCCGAACTAAATTCCGGGCTACGCCACTGCTTTATATTAGTTACATTTGGCCCCCAGCTCCCTCTCTCCCTCCCTCTCTTTGATTTCTCCTCTATTCCATACCAACAAGACAAGTGAGCCTACTTCTTAGTCCCACGGCATCTTACCTAGCCAGCTGCTTATAACGAAATCTGAACCAACACAGTAATTGAGTAGTTTCTTTGGCCGAATGACCTGTTCAGATGGTAAAGAGGGGTTAATCTGGGACGGGGAATGGCAGATGGCAGATTCTTCTGTCAAGCTTGTTGGGCTAGACCCCACCACCACCCCCTCCTTTCATTCTCTTGCTATTTTTGAAACATGTCAAACTTGAATAGGCACTGCTGGCATTCCGGATATGTTGGTAGTTGAAAGAAAATAACATGGAATGACGGTGGAAATAATGGCCCGGTCTGCCTTGCTGTTTCCATCTCACCCAATCCCCCCCCGTATTTCCCCCGCTTTTCTCACCAGGTGGTCCGATCCATGTCACCTTCCCTTCTGGACTGACCCTCGCTCAGGTAGAGCGGAAGAACCCACTGGTAGTCAGAGGGGGGCGCTACCGGCCGCCAAACTGCGAGGCCCGTCACCGCACTGCCATCATCATCCCCCACAGAAACCGGGAACACCACCTTAAGTTCCTCCTGTACTACCTACACCCTTTCCTCCAGAGACAGCAGCTCAACTACGGCATCTATATCATTCACCAGGTCCGTCTGCTCCTCCTCCGCTTATATTCCTGTATTGGCAAAAGTACTTAACATTATAACAAAACAAAGAAAAGCTATCACAGCTATCTGGTTGTTTGTAGCAAGGGAGACTAGCTATATGAAACCGCGCATGGAATCCTATTATATTGAAGTAACGTTCGCTTTAGGACCATAAAAGGCAAGCTAGCTTGTTAACTAATGCTTTCTTACTCTTGTATTTGCTCCTGAGAGCGCCAAAAAACCTCACTCTCATCAGCTCAATATTGTGCCGAAATTTCTAACTGGTTAGTTAATTAGCCAACTAGCAATTTGCTAGACGGAAGGATAAAGTGTGAAATTCTCTCTCTGTCCCCTAACGGCAACAAAAGTTAGAACCTTATGGGCAAAACCATTCACAAACTATTGCAGGGTGGTAAGGAAGCTATCAAACCTATTTAGTTGTTTGTAGCAAGGGAGATTAACGTTAGCTATATGAAGCCGCACACTGAATCTGATTATATTGAACCAACGTTCACCGTAAAATGAAAGCTAGCTAGTTAACTAATGTTAATACTTCCCTACTATTAGGAAATCCCCTCTCTGTCTCCTAACTGCAGCAAAAGTGTGAACATTATGAACAAAAAAGGGCGGGGAAGAGGGGGGAGAGATGCACTATAGCCTGTAGTAGTGTATTGGCTATACAGATAAGGTTATCAGTATCAGAAGAACGCCTCAGAGATACAGCTTTCCCTGTGCAACCTTCCCATCCACCTCTCAAAATACAAACCTTCAAGGAAATGAGTTAACCAAACCGATGTCCATTTCCAATGCTTCTGTCTTGCCCTTCAATTGATTTAATAGAAGTCAAGCCTGCCAATAAAATGTCTCCTTCTATTTTATGGCCAAGTGTAATGGAATGATGGTTTTTATATATTGAAGGGAATTTTTTTATGTTGTTTATTTTCTGCATTTGTATTTGCACACAATATGTATTTGCAGGTTGCCCTGAACTGGGCATTCTATTATGTGATGTGTAATAATATTATTATCAGCACATTTTATGAGTCATTATTATGTAACTACATACAGTGGGATCCAAAGGTCTGAGTCCACTATCTGTTTGTTTTCATCATTCATCAAAAACAAACTTTTTTACTCAGGAGAACAATTTAACTACTTCACTAAGCTCTGCTGACATAATTACAAACAGCTGCAAAAAAGTGTCATTTTTCAAGATTAAAGCGCCTGCCGTAGCAACGAGAACACATAGAGGACCATATTAATTACGTCAATATCTGGTATTAATTGTTACAAGACCAAAACAACTCGCACTGTATTCGTGTCCATGTATTAAAACTTAAATGAAAAATAAGGTTTTGTAAAATTTTGAGGGAATGAAAGGCAATGGTTTGCAAACAACATATTTATAGATTTTTCAATTTCATACCATCCTTTCTCAAACAATCATTTTTTAAATTTGTATTGATGTTTTGTGACATTCTTGCATAACAAATGCCACATGAGTAGAAATGTTGTGTTCGTTTTCGATGAATGATGAAAACAAACAGATCTTGGTAGTGGGCTCTTGGACGCCACTGTAAGTTCATTTAAATTACAAATGTGTAATTGGTCATAGACTCGACTTACTAAATAGATAGTAAAGCAGTTTGAATTATATTTTGCTCATGGCATTGTATAAAAACAACACCTGATAATTGCTGACGTACATGTTTTTCAGCCTACGCACACTGTAAATAGATCTGAAATACAAACCACATACCTGTCAACACTTCTCCACTTACCTCTAAATCAGACATAACTGGTATTTACATAATCATAATCATGATTACACCAGGCGCCTCCGGGCGCCTGGCAGCCGCTCCTCGCGGTCTCGTCTCTTCTCTGTCCTGACCCCTCGCTGGTGGAACGACCTTCCGCAATCAGTCAGGACCGCGGAATCACTTACGATCTTCCGCAAGAGACTCAAAACCCACCTTTTCATACTCTACTACCACTGAACTCTGTACATCTAGCTAATTGTCATCACCACTGCCTACTTGCTCAACACTATATACCCCTGCTTACTCCATTTAATACATTAATTATTTTTTTAATTACAAAAAAAATTACAAATTTGACTAACCTTTTCCTTCCCAGTGTTACAGGTATGGTATGCAGCTGCCTGCAATGATGTCTATCGCAGTATTACTGCACTGATCTCTTGCGCATACTATGATTGTTCCTACCATATATTTATGCACATCTTGTAAGTCGCTCTGGATAAGAGCATCTGCTAAATGCTTTAAATGTAAATGTACACTACAGCTTCATGGGTCATTGGAAATGCTCAGTCATGCTGTTCGGGCAATACCACAAAGGTGACAATGAATCACACCAACCAGCAATGAAGCTAAAAGGAATGAGTATGATTTCTAGGTAAACAAAACAACTCTTGTCTCTTCATTTGAGCCTTCTTGTGGACAATGATGTTTCACATTACGTGCAATGAAGGCCCTACACCCTGTATTCTTAATTGTCACGGAGTAAAAGTTTGGGTCAATACTGCCCTCTAGTGGTTCAAGCAGAGCGCTGTACCTATTTCGGTGCACAGCTGCAAGTTTGGCTTTTATTTAATCTGCTGATCCATTTAAATCTGTCGATGTACAGTCAGAGAAACCATTCGCATCACCCCTCTTTTTGTGTTTGCATTTGCTCATATAATCAATCGGTCTAAACTATTTTATAGTATTTTATACTGCAATGGTGCCAGTGATGAATGTTTTTTTGTTGTTGAAACAAACGTATTATTTTCATGGTGTAAAAGACTTGTGTTTGTGCGTGTTGTTGTTTTCTTCTCATAAGTGCAAATTGGACAGCCTTGGCAACTTGTTGCCCATGTGCTCACATGAAGCAACTTGCGCACGTAATGCAATCTAATATTCATTCGGTGGTTGTTTCAGAGAGTAGATGTGGTTGAACTGAGGCCCTGCCATTAGAGTTGAAATCACATTAGCGTCAGTAGCACTGAGGTTCTAAACTAACTATAATCGAACCGTCGCCCCTTTGTTGTTGTACTCATCTATGTGTAGTTCCTCCGTAGCATGTTAATAGATTGATGGGCGCTTTACTGTCCCCCTAAGAGGCTATTCCTTTCACAGCTGGTAAAGGTGACTTTAGCTAAATGGATTCACAGAACTTTAAACTTCAACACGTACACAATTATAGTAATTTCAAGTACAGATGGTTAGGCTACATTTACTGTTTGAAATGACTGGAGCCAGTGGCACGAGAGGCAGTAGCCCTCAGACTGAAGGGGAAAAGAAGGGGCGATTACAAAGGCCTTTGTTTTGTCTCTGAAGGATTTCCAGGCCAGCTAAAGCCCCCCTCCCCAGCTGTATCGACAGAGCCATTAAGCGCCAGGGAGAATGAAAAAAAAACATCCATCGGTTTATGAAAGCGACTTTATGAAATTCTCACTTCACATTAGCAGAGCAGGGATTACACAAAACCCTTTGGGCATTTAGTACTTATTTTAGACCAGGATTTTAGAGGATTTAATGTAACGTAGGGGGGATTCATGGGGGAAATTCTAGGTGATTAGTCCTGCAGATGTGCCTGACGCTGATGTGACATCTGCAGAGCCCAGGATAATGTCATGTGATCCGGTCTGTGTGATCTGGATGATCTGGGTCATGTGTTCTGTGTGTTCTGGGCCGTGTGTTCCATCTGTTCTGTGCCGTGTGTTCTGTGTGTTCCGGGCTGTGTGTTCTGTGTGTTCCGTGTGTTCTGGGCTGTGTGTTCTGTGGCTGTGTCCGATACCGCTCCCTATTCCCTATATAGTACACTATATAGTGTGTACGCCATTTTGTAGTGTGCGACGAATTCTAAACTGTTAATTTCATTCACTATATAGTGAACGAGAAAATACCCACAATTCACCGTGATTTGTAGTGTACATCGACTGTACCCTACAATTTCTCCCGTGTACCACAATGCAATGCGGTCGTGTCGTACCGTCATACATACACCTCCGTTTATGCCTCAAGAACAAAAGTTCAGGAATCATGGTGGTGGTAACGTTAGCTAACTGCTTTAGCCACCGATAGCTACCGTTATTATCGCTATGGGAGTTGGTGCTAGTTGTGAGCTCGTGAGTTATCCTAACGTTATTTTCTCCACACGAGCTACTTAGCTCCCGACTTCTATAACGGTAGCTATTGGTGGCTAAAGCAGTGGCTAGCAGACAGCACCACAGTTGGCAAAACCACACTTGCACATCATTAGAATTTCAACAATTTATTTGGGATTTAACATTCAAAACTGAACATGCAAACCCGATACCACCTGAGTACATTTCAACAGCGGCCATGAGTGCTCGGTTTGTTTATGATACTGGGTGCGTCCGCTTGCGTCACCTGAATATCCGGCACTTTTTTTAACGCAAATGACGTTCAGTTGTAGTATCCGAAAACACTACTTTCGTTCGCTACATAGTACACTATATAGTATATACTATATAGGGAATAGGGAATAGTGAACGAGTGAGCGGTTTCGGACACAGCCTGTGTGTTCCGTGTGTTCTGGGCTGTGTGTTCCATGTGTTCCGTGTGTTCCGTGTGTTCCGGGCTGTGTGTTCCGTGTGTTCTGGGCTGTGTGTTCCATGTGTTCCATGTGTTCCATGTGTTTTGTGTTCTGTGTGTTCCGTGTGTTTTGGGCTGTGTGTTCCGTGTGTTCTGGGCTGTGTGTTCTGTGTGTTCCGTGTGTTTTGGGCTGTATATTCTGTGTGTTCTGGGCCGTGTGTTCCGTGTGTTCTGGGCCGTGTGTTCTGTTTCTTCTAGGCTGTGTGTTCTGGTTCTGGGTTATTTGATCCGGGCCATGTGCTGACCTGCCTGTATGTCCAGGCTCTGGCTCAGGGAAGCAGATTATTGGCTCCTTTATGGGGTTTTTCCACCGCACAGCACGGTACGGCGCGGTAACCATCCATACCCGTAACTATCCCCTTCGCGGGTCGAGTCTCTGTGTCGTTTTTCCAGCACACAACACAACCGTGAAGATAGGAGGAGTTATCTGAAGTGACAAAAAAGAATGTGACCGCTGTTGTGACATTAGCATTGACGTTGTAAACATTCCAGCTCAAATTCACAAAAGCATAACGCGGCTTTCCCCGTAGCATTAGCTACAATTTTCTTACCTCTACTTAGGCGTTTGGGAGTCGTGTCGGGGGCAGCGAGTGCAGGAGGCACCATGCAGTGATTCATACTAGGCTATCTAATCTTTCATATTTATTATTTGGTGTTGGTCCGCCAATTAAATGCAATTTACCAAGATCACATTCAATACCTCATATTTCTGTAGCCTACAAACCTAAGCTATATTTGTCTTTGTGTTTACATCTGTGCTTTTACAAAAATCCAGCATGAGCTGCTTTTATGTGTTCCGAGAGCATTTGTTGCTGTCTAAAATATGTCTTACATTCAGTGCAATTTGTGCCGGGCTAGCCCTGGCAAAAGCCAAGAATTTTGGGCCCCGGCAAATGTCTTACTCAGAATCAGAGCCCCGGGCTCATAAATATCTAAAGTTCGACAACAACGCATATTTTAACAGACTTAACAGCCGAGAAACAAATTTGTGCTTTCAGAGTGTTCACAGAGAGAACATTGTGGTTCTGTGGTGGCTCAGTTGGTAGAGCACAGCGTTGGCAACGCTTAGGATGTGGGTTCAGCGCAAAGTGCGAGAGAGGTTTCTCACAAATGAATGTAATCTGCACGTCAACAAGAGTGTCTTTAATAACAGCAACTATATCATCATGTTAAAAACTGGAGGTTTTTAACCCTTGTTGCTCCACCACTGGAAAGTTACCATTAGACCAGAGGGAGGGACAGAAATGCAGCGACACAGAGGTAGGAAAAGTTTACCCCGGCATCTCTTATTTTACAAATTAAGCACTGCTTACATTTGTTTCCCACACATACTCAGACTAGCTTTGTCTCCCCAGAACTAATTTACCAAAATCACATCCCAGACTCAGTCCTAGCCCAAGCAAGCATCAATCTCGGATACGTTTGAAAATGCAACACCTTACGAAAAAATACTCTTACAGGCACAACGGTGAAAGATACATTAAGACCGCTGTGTTCATTTAGTAATGTGATTAAGAAGTTCAGCAGAAACGGTTGAATACTTTTTTTCAACATTTTAGTAGGTTAAACTAATATTGGGGAAAATTTGTATTGTTTGGGTCCCCTTAATTCACTTAATATAATACCTATTGTATGATGTCTGGAACAATTTTCCACCCATGTGTTTTGTCACATCGTGTGCTATATCGCAATATGTAGCAAGATTATCTAGCTATGAGCAAAAAAATAAATAAATAAATAATATTTAATGCAAGTGTCAATTTATGGAGGGCAAGATTGTTAAAACACTTTGTCATTTGATACTGTCCAGTTCAGATCCTTTTGTTTCAAAGGCCTGGGTTTAGCTCGAGCATCGGAATGCATCGAAGCGATTCCTATATCTTTCCAAAAATCTATTTATGTAAGGAATGTTGTAAGCCTTCTATGAAAATGTATATTCTAATTGCGTTGATAAAAATGAAAATGACAATACTATACTTTCAAAGAAAACGTGTTTATTTCAGTTTTCGCAACACAAACCTAACTCGTAGAATCGCACAAATCTGACAATAATGGCAAACTCTATAATACTCTTAGAATAATACCAATAATTCAACTAAAGCTAAAAAAAAACATGGTCGTTGTGTCTGAGCCGGTCTGAGATTTAGCTTGACGATAGTGACGATTGCACTTGACCAATCAATGGTCTGCAGTATTGCTAGCTCCACCCTTAGCTCCCTGTTCGGCTCGCTAGTACCTAAACAGAGCAGTAGCTAAATTCAGCACGGGTACTTAGGTTTGGTGCGGGTAAAAGTGTAAAAGAGACAAAACATGGGAGCTTGGATTGGTAACCGTGCCGTTACTGTCCGGTGGAAAAATGCCATTAGTCACCAGCAGGGCACTGCCAGTGGGTTGCTCTGAGTAAATATGGCCCCCATCACTTCCTCCATCACTACCAGGCTGGCAATGTTGACACTAGGTTTGGTGCTTTCAAGATTTTCAAACTGGTTAAAATACTGGGGTGTAAGGTTAATCCATGGTTGAGCCTGGGGGCCAAGGGTATGCGTTAATAAACAAACTTACTGTACGGCTGCACATGTTGACGCTTAACATTGTTTTACACAAAGCAATAGAACACACATTCTCGATCACCTCCTTGATTAAAAATAAAATAGACAGATTACACTTGCTTGCATGTGAAAAACCATTAGATTGCTTGCTAGCAATTTAAATACCTAATAAATTCATTTACAAATCATCAGTGCAATTTTGTCAAACTTTTCTATTAGTTGCATGGTGTTTGTAGTGATATGGGGAAACAGTGGCACTTTCTTTGACAGTTTGGGCATAATGGAGGTCTGACAGTTTAGAAAATGACACCTTGGGCCTCCCGGGTGGCCTAGTGGTTACAACATTTGACGGTGGCCACTGCCACCGGGTTTGACTCCACTGGAAATATGCTGCTTGCATAAGTGTTCAGACCCCTCGGATTGATATTTGGTGGAAGCACCTTTCGATGCAATAACAACTTTGTCTTTTTGGTTGGAAGTGATTTTCACCCATTCTTCTTGGTAGAATTTTTCCATCGCTCTCAAGTTGCTTGGACATTGCTCATGGACAGCAATTTTCAAGCTGTGCCACAGATTCTCGATGGGGTTCAGGTCAGGACTTGTGACTGGGCCACTCAAGGACATTCATCTTTTTTATTCTTGAGCCACTCCAATGTAGCTTTGGCCCTGTGCTTTGGATCCTTGTCCTGCTGAAAGGTGAATTTTTGCCCCAACTTAAATGTTTTGGGAGACTGAAAGGGGTTTTCTTGCAGTATCTGCCTGTACTTTGCTCTGTCCATTATTCCTTCTATTCTGGCAAATTTCCCAGTCCCTGCTGAAGAAAAGCATCCACATAGTATGATACTGTCACCGCCATGCTTCACCATGCTGTAGGGATGGTGTTACCTGGGGCATTGTTAGGTTTGCGCCATACATAACGCTTTGCATTTTGGCCAAACAACTATATTTTAGTCTCATCTGACCACAAAAACCTTTCCCACATCTTAGCTGGATCACTCACACACTCTCTAGCATGGAGTGGTGCAGAAATGGTTGTCCTTCTGCCAGGTTCTCCCATCGCTGCAGAGGAACTCTGAAGCTCTCTTAGAGTGGCCATTGGGTTCTTTGTCACCTCCCTGACCAAGGCCCTTCTTGCCCGGTTACTGAGTTTGGCCGGACGACCAGCTCTAAGAAGAGTTGTGGTGGTTCCAAACTTCTTCCATTTCACAATGATGGAGCCCATTGTTCTCCTGGGTGCTTTCAATGCTTTAGCAATGTTTGTATACCCTTCCCCAGATCTATGCCTCAACACAATTCTATCTCGGAGGTCTATGGAGAGTTCCTAGGACTTAATGGCTTGGTTTTTACTCTGACATGCACTGTCAACTGTGGGACCTTATATAGACAGGTGTGTGCCTTTCCAAATCATGTCCAATCAATAGAATTGACCACAGGTGGACTAGAATCAAGTTGTAGAAACATCTCAAGCAGTATCAGTGGAAACAAAATGCACCTCAGCTCACTTTTGGGTGTCATATCAAAGGGTGTGCACACTTGTGTACATATGATATTTTACATTTAGATTAGCACAAATGTCTAAAAACCTGTTTTGACTTTGTCATTATGGGCTATTTTGTGTAGAATTTTGAGACAAAAAATTAACGTAATCTATTGTAGAATAAGTCTGTAACGCAATGAAACATGGAGAGGGTGAAAGGGGTGTGCAGACTTTCCGGCTTGACTGTATATATATATATATATATATATATCCCCTAAGTTTGAGTCTGCATGGTTCTGCCTGTGAATGTGAGTGACAGTCGTCTTCTCTGCCTGACTGTCCGTCCGTCCATCTGTCTTGTCTGTCTGAAGGAGGGGAACTACACCTTTAACCGGGCCAAGCTGATGAACGTGGGGTTCCGGGAGGCCATGAGGGAAGAGGAGTGGGACTGCCTGTTCTTCCACGATGTGGACCTGATCCCCGAGGACGACCGGAACACCTACATCTGCGATGCCCACCCCAAGCATGCCGCCATCGCCATGGACAAGTTCCGCTACAAGTCAGTCCTTCTCCCTCTGTGCCTTGTGTCTGTCCTGGACCACTCTCTGTCTGTCTGTCTGCCTCTGTCTCTTCTGCTTCTCCTGGACCTCTGTCTATATGGCTGTCGGTCTCTGTCTTCTGTACATTTGTTTGTCTGTGTGCCTTTCTGTACGTCTTTCTGTTTGTCTGCATATCTATTTCTCTGACTTTATGCTTGTCTGTATGTCTGCCATTCTGTACATCGGCACGCTTGTCTTTGTTTCTGTTGTTGTACTGCATACCCCAGGGTCAGGTTTCCTAGCACTGGTCTTTGGGAGACAATTTTCTTTGTCCGTTTCTATTAGGGCTGTCCCCTACTAAAACAAATCTTGGTTGACCAACATTGGTCGAAACTTTAAAAAAAATATATATATATGACACACCCTATTTGTTTTAATAAATACAACTATATGCACACTGCGCTTGTCTCATGTTTTATAACTTTCTTAAGTGAATGACACAAATGAGTAACAATAGGCTAATGACTTTATGGAGCTGGAGTTCAAGATTACGTGAAAGAAAAAAAACCGTCTCAGTTCCGAGCCTCCTCTTCATGCTGCCCTTGCAGATTCTGCCGTTGCGCTTGTGAAGTTGCGGTATGGCCACATAATAGGCTGATGCTTTTATTTGACCACAACCATAACACATTCTAATGCGTAGGCTATGTTTTATTTATTTAATTGCAATTTAAAATCTATTTTGGAAAAAAATTGGCTAACAAACGAATGATCACACATAGCCTAATGTCTTAAATTGTAGCCTAAAGCTGAACATAAAGTGGCTATAGCCTATCGAAAATAACTACTTCCCCAGTCGTTTCATGTTATGGCACAGGAACACTAGCTTGTCCACATTTTTTGGCAAAAAGGCTGCTCCTTGTTTTATTAATGATAATCCCTGCCTTGGAAAACGCGCTTGCAAAGTTTACATTCCACTTTTTTTGGACCGTCCGTGACTAAAACGAAATGCTGCCATACTCCAGATTTTTTCTTTGACATTATGTTCTTAGGTTATATCGAAATGAGTAATTAAAGTATGCTTATATCACTAATCTTAACTGTCGGCAAATCTCAGGCTACAATTAAAATGCACATTCGTGTGCCTAAAACAAGAAGGATACAATATAGGGGGGTGTTACGCATGTTAGTTATAAATATATAAACCATACAATTAGCAAAACACATTTATTATAAAATGTTACTTTTATTCATTTTGCATAATTATTCACAACATTACTATTACCTTAACTGCCTAATATAATTGAAAGAGAACATATATAGGCCTAGCTATGTTAAGAGTGAAGGACTGTCACTGCCATACCCACAGCATCCAGAATGGATTATTCTACTGACAAGCGTGCCGAACTGTGGTGCGAATCTAGGTGTCTCATGCTGCGTGGAGAATATATATATATTTTATTTTTATTTTTATTTTTTTCACGCGACTGCTCGACCAAAACAAATCTCAGTCGACCAACAGCCCATCGACCAAACAACCGACCAGTCGACTAAATGGGGTCAGCCCTAGTTTCTATGCCAACTCACTTCTCTATTCCCTACAGCAGTGAATCTGTGAACTGCTTGATCTCCCAGATTTTTGGAGGAAAACCTTTTTGAATCTTTCCTCTGATTTTGGCTGCAAAATGTATTTGGTTAACTGGGATTGCCATAAATAAGCTGTTTAAAAAAAGAAATTGAAATCAAGTAATTACTACCCCGTTTTTCTTTTTCTTTAACACTTAATGGGTTTGTGAACTACGTATCTGTGTATAGACACAAATCAATTATATATTATTATCTGTCGTCTAGTGTATGTTGTGACACAGAGAACAATATTCATAATGGCACATGATTCCCTGTCATAAACTTGTATTACTAGAGCAGCTGGCCAAACAGGTCTGCATATCTGTGTATCTGGCATGGCATGAACCAAGTACCTAATGATTTGTTTAAATGATAATAAACGGTAGCAAATTTTCTGTTGTTACTTTTCTGTCCATGCAAACATAAGCCATCATGAGCCAGGTTGCCAGGTGTCAATTGACATCGCTATTAGCATTTGTCAGCAGGAAGCCAGGAGAGTGTATTCTAGATGCAGTGTTTGTTACCATGTGACTGAATATCCCAGCATGCTCCTCTCCAGGGGCTCTATTCTATTCTATTCTGCTCTGCTCTGGCTCAGACAGGTGTGCGCATGCGTGCGTGCACATGCGTGTGTGCGTGCGTGCGTGCGTGCATGTGTGAGTCCGTATGTGTGTGAGAGCAAGAGCATGACTGTGTTTTGTGAGTGTGTTTGTGTGAGTGCTTATGCATGTGAATGTGTGTGTTTGCCTGTGTCTGTGTCTGTGTCTGTGTCTGTGTCTGTGTCTGTGTCTGTGTCTGTGTGACCCATTTTAGTTTGCTCAAGCTGACACATCCCGTTCTCTGTTGCTCTGTGTGCCTTAGAGAGGTGGTGGTGTCTCCCTCTGCTGGGTTTATTTAAACTCTTGATAATCCTGTAGTGTTGATCTACCACTCTGCATTAAGAGTACACACTTATAATCAGCCTCTGTCCCTCTCTCTCCCCCTAGGCTTCCATATAAGAGTTATTTTGGTGGGGTCTCAGCCCTGACCCCTCAACAGTACCTCAAAATGAACGGCTTCCCTAACAACTACTGGGGCTGGGGCGGTGAGGATGATGACATCGGAGTCCGGTAAGGACACGCCCGTTCGTCTGCCCCTGCCAGGAAATTCCCACTGGGAAAACCGCTTCGGAAAAACAGACAAGTCTTTGCCAGTGCTCTGAAGGAAGGATGACTGAGTTTCCTCTCCTCTCTCTCTCTTTTCCCCCCCCGATCCAGGGTGTCTCTGGGTGGGATGCTGATCTCTCGGCCGGCGTTGAACGTGGGGCGCTATAAGATGATCAAACACAAGCTGGATCAGGGCAATGAAATAAACCCCCGAAGGTATGGCTCTTCTGTCTTTCAGCATGAAGACACGCTTACTGGTGAGAACAGCCCAGTGTGTTGGTAGGATAATGGATGCACTTTTGCTTGTGGGAATAGCCCAGTGTTCGGGGAGGATAATGAATGCAGTTTTATAGGTGAAAAATAGACCAGTACTTGGGTAGGGTAAAGGATGCCAGTTCACTGGGGGAATAGCTGGTCTAGCATGGGAGTAGTGGTTCAGGGCCCTGAGTCTGACAGATGTGTGGTGATGTGTGGTGTCTCCTCCCGGTGTTGATGTGTGATCCCTGGTGTTGACGTGCGGTTGCTGGTGTTGACGCGCGGTTCCTCCTTCCGGCAGGTTCAACATGCTGGCGAAGACACGGCACACGTGGAAGCAGGACGGCATGAACACGGTGGAGTACGAGATCGTGAGGCGGGAGCACCTCCCCCTCTACACCAACATCACCGTGAACATCGGCACGGAAAAGGGCCTGACGCCACACACGGGCAAGAGCCAATCGCAGACCCCGGTGACTGAGCACTGAGCCAAAACGGCCCCCCCAAAAAAGCCCTGCGGCCCCTTCACCTGCAGACTGTAAATGTTCAGAGTGGAGCGAGAGACACTTGGGGGGGCCGGGACGGGATGGACGATTTTCACTTGTATGCCTTTCTCTCTAGCGTTCTCGCGTCATCGGCCAACACATCAGCACGGGGGCTTTGGCCAGGAGCGCGGGGCGTACTGAGCGTGTGCGGGCACGAGGGGGCGGGGCCCGCGCAGAGACTGAACCCCTGGAGCGTGTCCTGTGTCTGCTCCCGCTTTTCTGCTTCACTGCCTCGAGGGGGCGATCTCTTCACTCCCTTTCCCTACCCAAAAGACAAAGGAGAGGGCGGGGCCCAATGGAATCCCATTGGCCGTTCGTTACTCTTCTGCTTACACACGAAGTCTCTCTTTTTTTAGCGCAGCGACCTTATAGACATTGACAGGACTACGGAGGGAGGAAGATTGACCGTTCATATCCACAGCTTGAGGGTGTACCTGTTTACGCCTCTGTTGCCTTAACTCGCATTCCCTTTCTCGTTTATCTCTCTCCTTCTTTAGGTTTGGGTCCATGTTAAGATGGAGGGGGGGGGGGGTTCACACAGTAACCAGACTTGCCAGGTGCATTTTAGCTTCCTTTTTTTTTGTTTGCCTCCCAATCAAATCACCGTAACGAATCCCGATCTTTCAGTCTGTGCTTTTTCCATCCGGTCATGACTGCTATTCTGAAAGCTATGGCAGGAGACTACTTGGTGCAACGCATCGGCATTAGCTGGTTTGTGATCTGGTCTGAGTATTATTAAGTCGTCTCCTACCTTTCCTCAACAACAACAAAAAAGATGGTGACAGTAACGCACACCAACTGGAAATAAACATTTGGGCGATTGGCTCAACTGTGCTTTCTCAATAGCAGTCCCCCATGTCTGAAATTCTGTCAGAGAAAAGTATGGTGATTGTGCATGCTGATGTCAGTGTCTCCAGTATGACTATGGTAATTATCTGAATCAAATCTCTCAAATCTCTGCTTTGCACAATACTTACGGAATACCCCTAAAACAGCAAGCAAAACAGCCTGGGAGCCCATTGTCCACGGCAATGCCTTCTGGAGCTCGGGGCGACTGTACAACAGCACATATGCAAACTCTGAGAGAGGATTCTGAGGCTGCTGTGTCAGTGCAGGGTCAAAGGTCATATGACAAGCCAGAGGTGGGGTGACAGACACAGACAGACAGATGGATTTTTTGTTGTGGAATCTGGGAATTTTGCACATTGAGTGACAGTGCTGCTAAGCCTCTCTGCGTGCGTGCGTGCGTGCGTGCGTGCGTGCGTGCGTGAGTGAGTGCATGCGTGAGTGTGTGCGTGTCTGGTCACAAGGGATCCATCTGCTCAGTTGTACAGATGCTGCTGTTCTCACGGTGTGAAGCAAATGGAGTTTTCCCTCAGCATCTGTGAGAGGTGGGGCCCATGCTCTCTGAGCTGTGTCTATCACACACTCGCACACATGCACACACACACACGCACGCACACACAGGGACTGTTTCCAAATGCACTGCGGTTGGCCTGTATCTCACACACACACACACACACACACACACACACACACACACACACACACACACACACACACACACACACACACACACACACACACACACACACACACACACACACACACACACACACACACACAGGGACTGTTTCCACATACACTGTGGCTGGCATCAGGTGGACCAGGAGTCACATGGTTAACTAATGCCACAGCGTCCCCTATGGGTCTAATGGTGTAGCACATTGGAACATTAGGACATTTCAGAAAGGAGGTGGGGGCAATTGTGACTGATGCTATAACTCATTGACCAATTCAGAGTCAATGAACAATTAGTGGAGTAAAAATGTAATATCAAATATCTAAATATGTAGTAAAGAAATATGTATGTATTGTAAAAAAATATTGAGGCGAAGACAATAACATGGACTCCCTAGATAGATTTGACCGTCGACCACGAGCACTCTCAGTACAACTTTAATGTCACGTGATGGTTTATGCTCTCACTACAGGCTATTGAGGAGAACGGTTGCTATTACTACATGTATACTGGTGCATTTCCATCTGAAGGTGAATAGTCGCAATTAATATTTGGTGGTATTGTTCTAAAGCCAAACCTGCATGTTCCAGGTAGGTGGCTCTTCGCGGTTCTGATCACTCGCCACGGTCATAAATCTTACTGGAACGTGTTACTATCGACCCCCCCCCCCCGCCCTGCTGAAGGGAAGCGTGTGAAAGGTTAGCAGGACAATGTGACGTGATTTTTGTTTTTTACTTTTGAATCTCTTGCTAAAGTCTGCACAGTTCAGAGTGGCCTTAAAATTATTATTAATAAACAAATGAATAAACGAATACCCAGAGATACCTGTGTGCTGATGGTGTTTTGAATGGTCGTGTGCATTCTGTGAAATATAGCATGTATCACTTCAATAAAAATACAATCCAATCTTTGGCAGTTTAAACACAAATCAAAGTGCAATGTAAATTTAAACAGTCTAGTTATGCGAATCTATCATCAATAGTTTTGGGCTATTCGTACATCTGTAAAAAAATATTTAAAAAATAGCAGCTGTGCAATCTTAGTTGAATTAGAAGTTTATAGCAGATCCTAGTTGAATCTTCAGAAGAGGATGAGAGGTGGTGATAAAGGTAATTGTCTTAATCTACCACTAGGGGGCCAAGTCTTGGAATGAGCAGACTCTCATCATGGAGCCTAGCAACACAGGCTGGTGGGTATGTGGTGGTAGAAGTATCCTTGCTTTTGTTCACTTGTGTGGATATCTGTTCTCTAACCAAAGGGACACGCCAAGTCAATTTCAAGTCATTAAAGTAGACCAATGCCAATGACACCGTTGCAATAAATGTTTGCAGGTATTTTATTTAAATCAAAGCCTTCAAGTTGCCAACGATACTTGAATATTATATTATATGGTCTACCAGTAAATTCAACACTAACATATTAAGAGAACATAAATATAAATGCATAAAAAGTTACAATATTAAAATATTTACCAAATGCAACACTGCTTTAATACATTCAAAAGAATGCATGTGTAACTGCATGCAAGCGTTCATTTGAAAAGCTTCTCAGAGGCAACACTTTAACATGTTAAGAGAAAATATACTTGCATATCAGTGATGATCACGCTTTTAAAAGATTTGAATTAAATGTATTGTTTAGTCAACTTTTAAGACACTTTAAAATTTGGAATATAAAATAATTGTTATGTAATTCTAGAATACATTACTTTCAAAGATATGATGTGGGAAAGAAATACAACGATCAAGTTCTTATTAAAAAAATTAAGGGGTTGTTAAAAAAACTCGGCAGGGTTAGCATGACTGTAGGGGCTGAGATTGTTACAGTAGAATGTTTCCAATTCGTAAACGTGGATTACATTTTTACATTTGACATTTTAAGCATTTAGCAGACGCTCTTATCCAGAGCGACTTACAAGATGTGCATTATTACATGGTAGGAACAATCATAGCTAGCGCACAAGATCAGTGCAGGAATACAGCAATAGACATCATTGCACGCATCTGCGTACCATACCTGTAACACCGGGAAGGGAAAGGTTAGTGAATTTTTTTTGTAATATTTTTTTTTGGGGAGTATAGTGTTGAACAAGTAAACAGTGGTGAAGACAATTTAGCTAGATGGACAGAGTTCAGTGGTAGTGGAGTCTGAAGAGGTGGGTTTTGAGTCTCTTGTGGAAGATTGGAAGTGATTCCGCAGTCCTGACCGATTTCGGGAGGTCGTTCCACCAACGAGGGACCAGGACAGAGAAGAGGCGAGACCGCAAGGAGCGGCTGCCAGGCGCCCGGAGGGATGGGGCAGTCAGTTTGCCAGCGGAGGCGGAGTGGAGGGGTCTGGGCAGGGTGTAGGGAGTGATGAGTGACTGGAGGTATGGGGGAGCAGTACCTCTGGTCGCTTGAAAAGCAAGCACCAGTGACTTGAATCTGATGCGTGCTGCGATGGGGAGCCAGTGCAGGTCCAGTGCAGAGAGGAGAGTAGAGGGGTGACGTGGGTGAACTTCGGCTGGTTGAACACCAGGCGAGCACCAGCGTTCTGGACTAGTTGCAGTGGCTTGATGGCACAGGCCGGAAGGCCTGCCAGCAAGGAATTGCAGTAGTCCAGACGTGAGATCACCAGGGCCTGGACCAGGAGTTGAGTGGCCTCTTGGGTGAGGAACGGTCGGATCCTCCGGATGTTGTGGAGGGAGAAACGGCAGGTCCGAGTGATCGCTGCAATATGGCTCGAGAAGCACAGCTGGTTGTCCAGGGTTACCCCAAGACTCCTGGCAGACTGGGACGGAGACACTATGGAGCCTTCCACGGTGATTGATGCATCAATCATCGGGGAGCCCTTCGCTGGGAGGAAGAGCAGCTCTGTCTTCCCCAGGTTCAGCTTCAGGTGGTGGGTGGACATCCATGCGGAGATGTCAGCCAGGCATGCAGAGATCCGTGCCGGGACCTGGGTATCAGATGGAGGGAAGGAGAGAAAGAGTTCATCAGCATAACAGTGATAGGAAAAACCATGAGCAGAAATAACAGAGCCAAGTGACTTGGTGTACAGAGAAAATAGGACGGGGCCTAGCACCGAGCCCTGCGTCACTCCGGTAGAGAGGGTGTGGGGAGAGGAGAGGGATCCTCTCCAGGCCACCTGGTAGGACCGGTCAGCCAGGTAGGACTCAAACCATGTCAACGCAGATCCAGAGATTCCCATCTCGATGAGAGATGAGAGCAGGATCCGGTGGTCCACGGTGTCGAACAGGTCCACAGATTACCAGAACAGTTTTACCGTTTCCAGGTTTGCAGGTTTCTCAGTCTTCTTTGTATTTGCGTATTGCAAGGACACCGCAACACAGAAAATATCACCTGCTGCTCTATTGTTTTAGGCAGAAGGATATTACAGCAATTTCAGAAATAAGGTTAAATATTTGAAATGTATGTTTAATATTAAAAATGTTAAGATGGCACGGGTTGTCATTTTGAAATCCTTTGAGGAACAAGTGAAAATTTAAATAATTTGGAAATGCACACTAAATTTGCAATTAGTAATTATGTATATCCTACTTTGTTATTTATGACACTTAAATTAGGATTAGGATCTCGTTAGATTGCCACACAATTTTGCACCAAGATAAGATCATTTAGGTGTCATATATGTCATATATAGGTGACACAAAGAAAGAAGTGATTTAATCTGAATAGAGAGACCATTTTGACTGCCCCCTGGGGCCCAAAAGCCCTTCATTTTGAATACAAACAGGGGAAGCTGACCAATAGGGAGAAGGCAGTTCTGACCCAGTTGAACCTGGAGAATGTCACACCATACTCTGGGTTAGGTTACCAATGTAACATTATAGGTATTTAACAGATGCTGTTATCCAGAGTGACTTACACAGGTTCCATTTCTTTACATACAATCTATTTATACAGCTGGATATTTACTGAAGCAACTCAGGTCAAGTACGTTGCTCAAGGGTACAACGGCAGTGCCCCACCTGGGAATCTTACCTGCAACCTTTGCATTACAAGCCCAGTTCCCTAACCGCTATGCTACATGGCCAACTGTAAAAGGTGGTGTAACAAAATGTGCCCACATACCCGGGTACCTTAAAGTGGTAGAATGTAAACTACACAGAATGTACTTTGCACTAGCTAGATAGCTATTTATTGATGCACAGTGGTCAGGGATTTCACTCTGTGGTGAACCACACCTTTCTTCCTATGCTGGGAGAAGAGAGAGAGACATTTACAAAGATGTGAAAGGCAACTGTTCACACACATGCACATTCAGCTGAACTCTAGAGGTGCTGGGTACGAAGACACAAAATCACCTGTACACCTGTTTGATGGTCCCAGAGGTGTCTAACACAACACCTGTGACAAAACAACAACAGCAGCATTTTGACCACAGAGATTTTTGTCTGGTCTCTGCCAGAATTGGAGAAAGATAATTTCACACAGATAGCATTGTGTGGGCACTCATTCTTTTCAAAACAATCAGCGCTGATGCAGGCAGGGTGAGATCATCAGAGAACCTTGGCTCATACTTGGGCAGCAGTGTAGTGTAATGGTATCCAGCTGTATAAATGAATTGTATGTAAAGAAATGTAAATTGTGTAAGTCGCTCTGGATAAGAGCGTCTGCTAAATGCAATGTAAAAAAAAAAAAAAAAAAAAAAAAAAAACTTAATGTAAACCCTGACAACAGTGGTTTCATGAACCACATAGTGGGAGGAGACAGCCTTGTTTGAACAATCAAAATATTTGGACCATGAAAGGTCCACCCATTTTTGGCAAGTTTTTTCAATCGTAAACCCTATCCACTAAGATAACAGAGTGGATAGCATTTGTTAAGAAAAGTCTTCTTTTCAAGTGGACAGAGATTTTGACAGTGTATGACAATATTTGTGCTGGAATTATTTGTAACAAATGTGCTCCGAGGGGTTTGTCATGAACTGAATGTTTGTAAGCAAAGACAGTTGGTCTGGAAATTGGTGATAAACTTGAATGTGAATATGAACAGTGCATTAGTGAACATGTTGCTGCTGTTCTCACGGTGTGAAGCAAATGGAGTTTTCCCTCAGCATCTGTGAGAGGTGGGGCCCATGCTCTCTGAGCTGTGTCTATCACACACTCGCACACATGCACACACACACACACACGCACGCACACACAGGGACTGTTTCCAAATGCACTGCGGTTGGCCTGTATCACACACACACACACACACACACACACACACACACACACACACACACACACACACACACACACACACACACACACACACACACACACACACACACACACACACACACACACACACACACACACACACACACACACACACACACAGGGACTGTTTCCACATACACTGTGGCTGGCATCAGGTGGACCAGGAGTCACATGGTTAACTAATGCCACAGCGTCCCCTATGGGTCTAATGGTGTAGCACATTGGAACATTAGGACATTTCAGAAAGGGGGTGGGGGCAATTGTGACTGATGCTATAACTCATTGACCAATTCAGAGTCAATGAACAATTAGTGGAGTAAAAATGTAATATCAAATATCTAAATATGTAGTAAAGAAATATGTATGTAAAAAAAATATTGAGGCGAAGACAATAACATGGACTCCCTAGATAGATTTGACCGTCGACCACGAGCACTCTCAGTACAACTTTAATGTCACGTGATGGTTTATGCTCTCACTACAGGCTATTGAGGAGAACGGTTGCTATTACTACATGTATACTGGTGCATTTCCATCTGAAGGTGAATAGTCGCAATTAATATTTGGTGGCATTGTTCTAAAGCCAAACCTGCATGTTCCAGGTAGGTGGCTCTTCGCGGTTCTGATCACTCGCCACGGTCATAAATCTTACTGGAACGTGTTACTATCGACCCCCCCCCCCCCCCGCCCTGTTGAAGGGAAGCGTGTGAAAGATTAGCAGGACAATGTGACGTGATTTTTGTTTTTTACTTTTGAATCTCTTGCTAAAGTCTGCACAGTTCAGAGTGGCCTTAAAATTATTATTAATAAACAAATGAATAAACGAATACCCAGAGATACCTGTGTGGTGATGGTGTTTTGAATGGCCATGTGCATTCTGTGAAATATAGCATGTATCACTTCAATAAAAATACAATCCAATCTTTGGCAGTTTAAACACAAATCAAAGTGCAATGTAAATTTAAACAGTCTAGTTATGGGAATCTATCATCAATAGTTTTGGGCTATTCGTACATCTGTAAAAAAAATTATTTAAAAAATAGCAGCTGTGCAATCTTAGTTGAATTAGAAGTTTATAGCAGATCCTAGTTGAATCTTCAGAAGAGGATGAGAGGTGGTGATAAAGGTAATTGTCTTAATCTACCACTAGGGGGCCAAGTCTTGGAATGAGCAGACTCTCATCATGGAGCCTAGCAACACAGGCTGGTGGGTATGTGGTGGTAGAAGTATCCTTGCTTTTGTTAACTTGTGTGGATATCTGTTCTCTAACCAAAGGGACACGCCAAGTCAATTTAAAGTCATTAAAGTAGACCAATGCCAATGACACCGTTGCAATAAATGTTTGCAGGTATTTTATTTAAATCAAAGCCTTCAAGTTGCCAACGATACTTGAATATTATATTATATGGTCTACCAGTAAATTCAACACTAACATATTAAGAGAACATAAATATAAATGCATAAAAAGGTTACAATATTAAAATATTTACCAAATGCAACACTGCTTTAATACATTCAAAAGAATGCATGTGTAACTGCATGCAAGCGTTCATTTGAAAAGCTTCTCAGAGGCAACACTTTAACATGTTAAGAGAAAATATACTTGCATATCAGTGATGATCACGCTTTTAAAAGATTTGAATTAAATGTATTGTTTAGTCAACTTTTAAGACACTTTAAAATTTGGAATATAAAATAATTGTTATGTAATTCTAGAATACATTACTTTCAAAGATATGATGTGGGAAAGAAATACAACGATCAAGTTCTTATTAAAAAAATTAAGGGGTTGTTAAAAAAACTCGGCAGGGTTAGCATGACTGTAGGGGCTGAGATTGTTACAGTAGAATGTTTCCAATTCGTAAACGTGGATTACATTTTTACATTTGACATTTTAAGCATTTAGCAGACG
Organism: Aldrovandia affinis; assembly: GCA_029706075.1. Lineage (NCBI taxonomy): Eukaryota > Metazoa > Chordata > Actinopteri > Notacanthiformes > Halosauridae > Aldrovandia > Aldrovandia affinis. Next base: position 77,289 of record JAINUG010000271.1, on the reverse strand, counting down.
CTCTTATCCAGAGCGACTTACAAGATGTGCATTAATACATGGTAGGAACAATCATAGCTAGCGCACGAGATCAGTGCAGGAATACAGCAATAGACATCATTGCACGCATCTGCGTACCATACCTGTAACACCGGGAAGGGAAAAGGTTAGTGAATTTTTTGTAATATTTTTTTTGGGGAGTATAGTGTTGAACAAGTAAACAGTGGTGAAGACAATTTAGCTAGATGGACAGAGTTCAGTGGTAGTGGAGTCTGAAGAGGTGGGTTTTGAGTCTCTTGTGGAAGATTGGAAGTGATTCCGCAGTCCTGACCGATTTCGGGAGGTCGCCACCAACGGGACCAGGACAGAGAAGAGGCGAGCAGGCGGCTTGGCGCCCGGAGGGATGGGGCAGTCAGTTTGCCAGCGGAGGCGGAGGGGTCTGGGCAGGGTGTAGGGAGTGATGAGTGACTGGAGGTATGGGGGAGCAGTACCTCTGGTCGCTTGAAAAGCAAGCACCAGTGACTTGAATCTGATGCGTGCTGCGATGGGGAGCCAGTGCAGGTCCAGTGCAGAGAGGAGTAGAGGGGTGACGTGGGTGAACTTCGGCTGGTTGAACACCAGGCGAGCACCAGCGTTCTGGACTAGTTGCAGTGGCTTGATGGCACAGGCCGGAAGGCCTGCCAGCAAGGAATTGCAGTAGTCAGGCGTGAGATCACCAGGGCCTGGACCAGGAGTTGAGTGGCCTCTTGGGTGAGGAACGGTCGGATCCTCTGGATGTTGTGGAGGAGAAACGGCAGGTCCGAGTGATCGCTGCAATATGGCTCGAGAAGCACAGCTGGTTGTCCAGGGTTACCCCAAGACTCCTGGCAGACTGGGACGGAGACACTATGGAGCCTTCCACGGTGATTGACGCATCAATCATCGGGGGAGCCCTTCGCTGGGAGGAAGAGCAGCTCTGTCTTCCCCAGGTTCAGCTTCAGGTGGTGGGTGGACATCCATGCGGAGATGTCAGCCAGGCATGCAGAGATCCGTGCCGGGACCTGGGTATCAGATGGAGGAAGGAGAGAAAGAGTTCATCAGCATAACAGTGATAGGAAAAACCATGAGCAGAAATAACAGAGCCAAGTGACTTGGTGTACAGAGAAAATAGGACGGGGCCTAGCACCGAGCCCTGCGTCACTCCGGTAGAGAGGGTGGGGGGAGGGGAGAGATCCTCTCCAGGCCACCTGGTAGGACCGGTCAGCCAGGTAGGACTCAAACCATGTCAACGCAGATCCAGAGATTCCCATCTCGACGAGAGATGAGAGCAGGATCCGGTGGTCTACGGTGTCGAACAGGTCCACAGATTACCAGAACAGTTTTACAGTTTCCAGGTTTGCAGGTTTCTCAGTCTTCTTTGTATTTGCGTATTGCAAGGACACCGCAACACAGAAAATATCACCTGCTGCTCTATTGTTTTAGGCAGAAGGATATTACAGCAATTTCAGAAATAAGGTTAAATATTTGAAATGTATGTTTAATATTAAAAATGTTAAGATGGCACGAGTTGTCATTTTGAAATCCTTTGAGGAACAAGTGAAAATTTAAATAATTTGGAAATGCACACAAAATTTGCAATTAGTAATTATGTATATCCTACTTTGTTATTTATGACACTTAAATTAGGATTAGGATCTCGTTAGATTGCCACACAATTTTGCACCAAGATAAGATCATTTAGGTGTCATATATGTCATATATAGGTGACACAAAGAAAGAAGTGATTTAATCTGAATAGAGAGACCATTTTGACTGCCCCCTGGGGCCCAAAAGCCCTTCATTTTGAATACAAACAGGGGAAGCTGACCAATAGGGAGAAGGCAGTTCTGACCCAGCTGAACCTGGAGAATGTCACACCATACTCTGGGTTAGGTTACCAATGTAACATTATAGGTATTTAACAGATGCTGTTATCCAGAGTGACTTACACAGGTTCCATTTCTTTACATACAATCTATTTATACAGCTGGATATTTACTGAAGCAACTCAGGTCAAGTACGTTGCTCAAGGGTACAACGGCAGTGCCTCACCTGGGAATCTTACCTGCAACCTTTGCATTACAAGCCCAGTTCCCTAACCGCTATGCTACATGGCCAACTGTAAAAGGTGGTGTAACAAAATGTGCCCACATACCCGGGTACCTTAAAGTGGTAGAATGTAAACTACACAGAATGTACTTTGCACTAGCTAGTTAGCTATTTATTGATGCACAGTGGTCAGGGATTTCACTCTGTGGTGAACCACACCTTTCTTCCTATGCTGGGAGAAGAGAGAGAGACATTTACAAAGATGTGAAAGGCAACTGTTCACACACATGCACATTCAGCTGAACTCTAGAGGTGCTGGGTACGAAGACACAAAATCACCTGTACACCTGTTTGATGGTCCCAGAGGTGTCTAACACAACACCTGTGACAAAACAACAACAGCAGCATTTTGACCACAGAGATTTTTGTCTGGTCTCTGCCAGAATTGGAGAAAGATAATTTCACACAGATAGCATTGTGTGGGCACTCATTATTTTCAAAACAATCAGCGCTGATGCAGGCAGGGTGAGGTCATCAGAGAACCTTGGCTCATACTTGGGCAGCAGTGTAGTGTAATGGTTGGGGAGCTGGGTTTCTAACTCAGAGGTTGCTGGTTCGATTCCCAGGTGGAGCACTGCCATTGTACCCTTGAGAAAGGTACTTAACCTGAATTGCTTAAGTAAAATATCCAGCTGTATAAATGAATTGTATGTAAAGAAATGTAAATTGTGTAAGTCGCTCTGGATAAGAGCGTCTGCTAAATGCAATGTAAAAAAAAAACAAAAAAACTTGAATGTAAACCCTGACAACAGTGGTTTCATGAACCACATAGTGGGAGGAGACAGCCTTGTTTGAACAATCAAAATATTTGGACCATGAAAGGTCCACCCATTTTTGGCAAGTTTTTTCAATCGTAAACCCTATCCACTAAGATAACAGAGTGGATAGCATTTGTTAAGAAAAGTCTTCTTTTCAAGTGGACAGAGATTTTGACAGTGTATGACAATATTTGTGCTGGAATTATTTGTAACAAATGTGCTCCAAGGGGTTTGTCATGAACTGAATGTTTGTAAGCAAAGACAGTTGGTCTGGAAATTGGTGATAAACTTGAATGTGAATATGAACAGTGCATTAGTGAACATGTTTGGAACTGTCTCTAAATTAAAAGATCTTGCAATGTAATGTTTCAAAAGGTGTGGGGAATTATGACTGGGTAATATTTGACTGTATAACTGTCAGCTAATATAAATAGGAAGTCATTTTCTAGTCCAGGAAGTTTGTGTTGCATAATTTATTGATGTGAATATCCCAGTGGGATATTCCTCCACCTAGTGCTTAAAGATGCGATTGCAAAAAAACATACATTACATAAGTCTTCAAAAGTGCCTAAGTTAAAAATTGTAGATCGTGTTTTTAAATTCGTTTTTTTTATGTCAAAATATATGCCTACTTTTTAAGGTCAGAAAACGTATCTAGAAGATAGAGAATGGTATATTGTGCAGTAAAGATGCATTGCTACATGCCAAGCCAGGGCTTACGTCCCTCCTAAGAAAGGTGAAGGCAGCACAAGCAAGGGAGATGCAGGTAGCTCAAAGGGTAGGCATACACACCTTTTTAACTGTATTGCACAGCCCGGTTTATTCCGGACTCATTTCTGGTTTTTAAAGGCAGCAGAGACACCACGACGGTACCTTGGCCTCTGCCACTCTCTTCATCTCCACATATTTGATGTCCTGTGTTCTCATCAGCTTCTTCTGCTCTTCTGTTATCTTCTCCGCCTCCTCCTTTTTCATGTGCACTCCATCATACCAGGGGGGGAGAACAGCTATGGGGTTAAAATGAACCCTGACCGGGTGGTGCGATGCAGTCATATTACTGCACAGCCTGGAGTGGTTTGTTCCACGGCTACTGGCAACAGAAATAATTCCAACAGTGAACTTGTTAACCTTTTTCACCTGTTTTCAGTTGAAATAGAATGTTGAACATGCTTGTGTATTACGCAGTTTACGGGAAAATAAATCGACACCCTTTCGACCAATCAGAATCGAATATTTATCATTCGAATCCCTGTGTGGAGTTTGCATGTTCTTCTCCCGTGTCCGCATGAGTTGTTATAAAAGTTTATTTTGCAAGGGAGTTTCTACGTAACTTGTGCGATTTCTTCGTGGTTCGCGCAATGCAACACAGAGTACGTTTACAATACATGCACACAATAATCCGATAACTGGGAATAATCAGGTTATCTGATTGACGCGTTTACATGCATTTTAGTAATGCGATAATCGGAAAAAACTGGTTTACACGATTCAGTCAATTAGTTGGATTTCTTTCCAAGTATATGACGTAAAACTCAAACTTGCTGTTATTTTGGTAACATATTTGCTGTTTGAGTTAGCCTTAACTAGCTAGCTAGCTAACGTGTTAGCTACAATAACCGCTTACATCGGTAACAGACGAAGTGATGGCATGTAAAAGTATGTTTCAGATTTAACCGATTTTAAGCACTCTCGTTAGTAGCCTACATTCTTTTCTTTTTTATAGCACACTTGGAACGTGTTCTTACAAGGTACACAAGGCCATTTTCGCAGACAACTTCTGACATATTTCACCATTTAGTCTAGGCTATATATTTTCTCCCATCTAGGAGATGAAGGATGTTAATATTTTGTGCACATGCACAGATTGTGCACATGCACAGATGTACAAAACGAAAGAAAACAGATTAACGGTATACGTGCGCCGAATAAAACGGAATATTGGGCAAAAAACTAGGTGTGTTTATCGGATTTCTCATAATCCGATAACGGTTTTTATCCGATAAAGCATATCGCACTATGCTGTTTACATGACCACTTGAATAATCTGGTAACTTCCTAAATCAGATAACGATTGGTTTATTAGTGCGCATGTAAACGTACTGCTAGGACACAGGTGGGTTAGCTAATCAAATGCTCTGAAATGCTGCGCCTTAACTTTCCACCATATAAGTTTATTTGTGAAAGAGTGCGGAAAATGGGCGGGGCTGGCCACACCGTCTATCAATATTCACGCTTGCTGAACTATTTAATGAGGAAAATAGTGTATCCTTCCTGTTACCTTCAGAGGGAGCGCATCTCACTGGCAACGAAAGTTTTCACCAACATTTGTAGAACAAAGTAAGCTTGTCATTTAAGATTTCGCTTAATGATTACTTATGTTGTTGTAAAACGTTAAACCGATTGTAGTAGGCTAATCATTATTGTGGTATTAGCAGCGGTAACTGTGGTAGCGTCGTATTAGTTTCATCATTTTTCGTTGACTAACGTTGCTGTACCTTGCTAATATAGCTAACGTACGTGGCTGATGTAATGAGCTTGCGATGTGTTAAGCGGCTTGATTGAAGATATTAGCTTGGTAGCTAGCTTATTAAACTAAATGAAATGAAATGGAAAGCAGTAGCATTGCCACGAACGTTACGTTAATGTCTGTCACACAGGTTAGGAAATTGTCATAGCAAGCTAGCAAACGTTTGAAACAAAATGTCAAGCTTTGCAGCTACCTCATGATATTTCCTAAAATCTCAGTGTTGTTAGAGGAAACATAATTTAATCCAGTGACGTGCCGTGAGGTTCATGGCTGGTGAGGCACTGACTTCATCACAATCAGATTTACAAACATATGAACCCTACAGAGTAGCTTATTCACCATTTGATTGGCAGCAGTTAACGGGTTATGTTTAACATTTCATATCAGCTTTCTTTACACTTACAAACTGTAGCACACAAAAAAGCACATTTAATTAAAAAAACGTTATTATGGTCTTACCGTTACTTATAAATGAAGTCCATGCGCCGCTCCTTCAAAACAAAAGCATCGATAACTTGTTTGTAGAAGTTTTCCTTGTCTTCCTTCAGTTTTAAAATGATCTCTGTCTCAATGGAGATCACTGCCAGGAAGAAAGTCGTCCTTGATCAGTCCTGTTCCGACTGTATGTTTTTAGTCTTTTCAGTGCTGAGAATGACCGCTCCACCGATGCTGTAGTAGCTGGAATAGTGAGCACTAGCTGGAGCAACTTTGTCGCCTCAGGAACAGTTTGAATGAGATCCTTCTGGGCCAAAAAGCTAAGAAGCTGTCCAGGAGACTTACATTCATCCCTCACCGTTTGTGAGCTATAGAGTCCAACGAGATTCGCCTTTAGTTCCACAAAGTCAAAGAATTTGGCATACTTTGACAGGCTCTGCAGTTTCGTGTCATCAAAATGTTGTGACATTTCACGGAATTTTGCGCAATCCACCAAACAAAGGAAAGCCAGCTCACCAAAATGATCAAACCTAGCCTTCATTTGATGGCTTATGTTATCAGAATGTTACAGAACAGTCGTTTTCGTTCATATCTAATCGACTGTCTGCCTCCTCTCTGTCAGGCCAAGTGCGCTGCATTTCTTCTCAAATCGGTCATAGAAACTGTAGTCTGAAGCAAATCCTTTAGCTCCGGCGTTGGTCTTCCGTTAGTTATTTACCTCCTGCTTCGATTGAAAGTCCATTTTTGAAAATTGTTTGAGTTTATATATGTAATCCTCCATTGTGAAAGTAAGGCCAGACACGACGAAAAAATAAACTGATGGCGGCACTTTACTTGCTAACTGAAGATCGTAGCTTGCTGTCTTATTCTGCAGCCGAGGAGTCGCAAGAAGAATCACTGGGATCACGACGAGTGCCCCTACCGTGAGGCAGGAGAACTGCGTGCCTCACTTAGTGCCTCTTCGCAGCCGTTTATGATTGCTCAGCACAAGAAACACGTTACACACATACAGTTGTTGACAAAAAACACTGTACTTTATATACATCAGCTAAACTATGGAAATGTAATTCATATAGCAAAAGTGTTTGAACATTTTAATAGCGACATACAGAGACAGCAATACGGTCTCACTGCATAGTCATTGCGCAATCCATGGTGAGGCTCATCTAGCTGCTGCCTCACAGCACGTCTCTTCTCAGTATTTGAACAGTAAATGTGAAAATTCGGCGATTTTAATTAAAACATTAAAAAAATAATAATCTAAAACTGGTGAAGTTAGATAAAAAATAACTTTATAGTGCAAATCACTGGATAAATATAGCCATTTAATAAAAAATTTCATTTTACATTTTTTTCTTTCCATGATGACAGGTGAGGCACGGCCTCCCCTGACGACACGTCACTGATTTAATCGGAATATCAGACGAATCGTTCCATATTTAATCAGTGTACTCACTCATAAAATAATCGGAGGGCTCCCATGAACATGCCATGAACGTTACACCACTTCTTATCTTACCGACGAGCGGGTGTGAAGAAGACTCCGTGAAAGTGATGATGCAACGTTATTTTAAGATTGAAAAGTGAGTAGCTAAAATGAATTGTGATTTATTTGAATGGTGAACACTAAATGGCTGCATTCTTTTAACAATAAAGATCTAGAAAAAATGTAGAAATAAATTAAGTGTTGATGATAGATGTGCCGGGGTTGATCTCCGGCTGATGACGAGCCCCCGATAGCCCCGGCCCAATTTAATCTCTATTAGCCTATTATAACTGGTGGACTAATGGTGGGCATGTACTTTTTGCAGAATTAGAAATAGGCTACAGTGTGGACAATTTCCAATTTGATATTAGCCTACATACGGGGCTTGACGTGTCGCTTTTGCAAAAAAACACGCAAGATAACATTAGAAATCAAATCAGAAGCTATCAGCCGGGTTAAACGAGAGAGAGTGTATCTATCTGCCTATCTGTCTGAGAGACGGGAAGAGGGGGAGAATGTGTGTCGGGAGCTTCATGGAATGGGTTTCCATGGCTGAGCAGCTGCACACAAGCCTCACATCACCATGTGCAATGCCAAGAGTCAGCTGGAGTGGTGTAAGGCACGCCCTAATTGTACTCTGGAGCAGTGGAAACGTGTTCTTTGGAGTGATGAATCACGCTTCACTATCTGGCAGTCTGATGGACGAATCTGGGTTTGGCAGATGCCAGGAGAATGCTACCTTCCGGAATGCATAGTACCTACTCTAAAGTTTGGTGGAGGAGGGATAATGGTCTGGGGCTGTTTCTCAGGGTTTGGGATAGGCCCCTTGGTTCCAGTGAAGGGTATTCTTAATGCTACAGGATACGAAGACATCTTAGCCAATTGGGCGCTTCCAACTTTGTGGCAACAGTTTGGGGAAGGCCCATTGTTCCAGCATGACTGTGCCCCTGTGCACAAAGCGAGGTCCATAAAGACATGGTTAGATGAGTTTGGTGTGGAGGAACTCGATTGGCCTGCACAGAGCCCTGACCTCAACCGCATTGAACACCTTTGGGAGGAATTAGAATGCCGATTGCGAGCCAGGCCTTCTTGTCCAACATCAGTGCCTGACCTCACAGATGCTCTTTTGGCTGAATGGGCACAAATTCCCACAGACACACTCCAAAATCTTGTGGAAAGCCTTCCCAGAAGAGTGGCAGCTGTCATAGCCGCAAAGGGGGGTCCAACTCCATCTTAATGCCCATGGTTTTAGAATGAATGTATTAGTGGACAGTTTGAGAAAAGGCTAAAATATTCTGTATGACACGCAGATTCTGGGGATCACAAAATGAGAAGGCGAAGACTGGCATTGAGTAAGTTGTTTATATTTTTTCTGCTGTCGCGATTAAATTGCACAAAAGCCTGGTTACAACAATTTAATTACCGGTATGTATGCCTTTCAGGTATTAATTTAATTTAATTCTTTTTTGCAGTGCTATTCTGTATTATATTAATGGCGAAGACTGAAGGTGAGTAATGCAGATATTTGATTTATATGTATTGTAGGCCTACTGTAATGTTATATATATATATATATATAATATATACAGTATAGGTGTGTGTATTACAAGCAGTTTCAAAGTATATACATTACACTATGGGCAGCTGTATAGTGTACATTACATTACATGGGCTACATACATGATATGTATTTTAGGCCTATACTAAATCACTATAATTTGTTCATGTATGCTACTTAAATGGATGAGGCAAATGCAAGTGACAGAAAGGTGCATTTTCTGCATAAATATGTGAGGTGTAGCTTATTCAACATAATAATGTGAATGATACTGTATAATGAGCCTATAATGTTTTGATTCTTGTATATAGCCTACATGCTGTTTGGCCAACCATTTGCTGTAAATTGATCCAATTCTGAAAGTTAATTAGGCCTACATTATCAACATTATCAACATCAACTGATTAACTGCTGCACAGTATTGTGAAAACAGCCCCAACCAGGATTTCCAGATATCCAGGAAAGCTTTATGCTAAATATCCCAAAAAATTAAAATAAAGCCAAATTAAACCCATATAATGGCAAAGTGAAATGCCTAATGTATAGCCCCCAAAAAACGGAAACTGGGTTTTAATGTCGAAGAGAACTGACACTGACATTCTCGGTTTAAGATATTTTTTTGTTGAATTACCTAAACGTTCACTTGTTTAAATAAACCAAATTGGAGATAAAACCACACAAACTACCCCTATAAAATAAACAAGATGTAAACACATGAAATAAATATCCATATTAATTTAAGTGTAAAAGTAAAAATCTTGTTGCTATTAGTGCTTAATTAATTTAAAATGAAGGTTTACATGTATTCCTTTCAACGTGTTAATTTTAAAAGTCAAATCAAAGTGAATCACTTCCACACTTATATGCATTTGTATACTAATCTTTGCATGTAGGCTGAATGTACACTACCGGTCAAAGGTTTTAGAACACCCCCACTTTTCCAGTTTTTACTGAAATTTAAGCAGTTCAAGTCCAGTGAATAACATGAAATAGTACAAAGGTAAGCTTCCAGAGGTTTTTAAAAAAAAGTTTAGGTTACCAAAAACTGAAAAATAATGTCAATTTCAGAGTAAAAAAAAAAGGCCCTTTTCAGGGAACAAGTAATGGGTTAACACCTCACAGCTGTTCTGCAGCAATGGAAGTAAATTAAGCCTTGAAAGTTGATGCAAACAATTCCTAACTTTTGTTGATTACTTACAAACCCTCTGTCTGTATAAAAGCAGTGTTTTAACAGACTGTGTTACTACACCCTCTGAAGCATTATTTGGACAATATTGCACAGCAGGAAGTAGTATATTGCTATCATAATGGTGAGAAAAAGGCTATTAACAAAGGAAGACAGACAGACCATTATAACCCTTAAAAGTGTAGGTCTTTCCTTTAGAGAAATTGCAAAGAAGTGGTACAGTACTGTGCAAGGTATAGTTTCCTACACCATCAGAAGGCACTTGGAAACTGGGGGAAACTGACAGGAAGAGGTCTGGCAGACCCAAAGCCACAACAAAATCAGAAGACAAGTTTCTGAGAGTCAACAGCTTGAAGGCTATGTCAGAACTACCTTAGAAGAAAAGAACAAGACGGTAGGCTTCAAATCATGGAATGGCCAGCACAGTCTCCAGACTTAAACCCCATCGAGCTGTTTGGGATGAACTGGACAGAAGGGTGAAAGCAAAGCAACCTACAAGTGCAACACATTTGTGGGAACTTCTGCAACAGTGTTGGGAAGAACTTTCCAAACAATATTTGATTTCCATTGTAGAAAGAATGCCACGAGTGTGTTCGGCTGTTATATCTGCAAAAGGTGGCTACTTTGATGAGTCAAAAATTTAGATTAAATTTTGTTAAACAAAACGATTCCATGATTTCTTTTTTATCTCCAATTTTTTATTTGTTCTGAGAAAAATGAAGGTGTTCTAAAACGGTAGTGTAGGTGGCAGTGTAGTATAATGGTTATGGAACTGGGCTTGACACGCAACATGTCAATGCAAATTAATGCACTGACCCATCAACAAGTTTTGCTTAGGTGTTTGAGTAGATATTAGCCTATATCCTTGGTGTGTCTACAGAAGTGTGCCATCCAACTTATTATATTTATCCTGTGTACAAATCACAGGATTTACAAATCATTGTTCACAACAAAGTGCATAACAAAGACAATTGATTGAAAATATGTTTATTAAAACAGAATATGCATACATTGAATCATGAAAAGGCTAAACATATGCCAAAATGCCAGTGCTTTTTTTCTCTCTAAGTCAAGGAAAAGAAGCCAATAACGTTGAAAAAAAGTAAATCTGGCAACCTGACTGCAACTGCATGAATGAACACTATCGGATCTATCGCAGCATGAGGTCACATGGGCCCGAATGGTGTTTTTACTTTTTTAACCCAAACATTGCTATCATACATTTTTATCAATTATCCAGTTTAAACCAATCGCTTTGGCAATTTTTGTCATAGCTAAATTTGCCATGACTATCTAATCTTCTTTGTTGATGGGTTTTTGAACGAGGAGAGCTCAAATCGAAAAGAAGTGCATCGATGTTTTTGTGGCTTGACGTCTGCAAATAGCCCAATTGAAAGGTTGCTGTCGTTCATTTGTAATGCCTTTATTACTACTACTACTACTACTACTACTACTACTACTACTACTACTACTACTAATAATAATAATAATAATAATAATAACAACAGTAATAATACATTTTAAAAAATGGAATGACATTGTGTTTTATATTTAATTATTTTCGGTGGAATTAAAAACAAATGTCAAAAATATTCATCTTACTCAATTAACACGACAAAAAAAAAGCATGACATATTTAAGTTTATGTTGTTCCAACGTGACAGTGTATACAGGGGAAAGTGCATATTGTTAGGATTAGGGTCCCATATATATTCCACATGCACACCTTTTATGTTTTAGTTTGCATGTGGGCAACTACAACATACTACTTGGTATATACTACTACTATATACACAGTAATAATAGTAATACTATTTTCCATTAAACAATTATGTTTCAAATAGAGAATGAAATAAATCAATTTGCGCATTATTGTATTTCAGTTTTGTGGTTGTGAATCACAGAAAATTAGTATTGAAACATGTTATTTTAAGAGTGTCAATGACAACCTGCATTTATATTGTCTTGTTCCTGTAATACAGCATTTCATGGATGTGAGTTCTGTTCTGAACATGGATGTGTGCAAGATGTGCAGAAAGTGTTCTGTACAGTGAGAGGGACAGAAGGAGACAGTGAAAATGGAGAAAATATTTGGAGACGGAAAAATCCCACAGACCTCCCTGATTGCGAGACAGCCCAGTCACCATTGCAGTCACAACACTGGGTTTGCGAAAAAGACGGCAAGATGTGCGTGTTCTTCACGCACGTGAAAAATAGGTACTTCTTTGAGGGAAAGGATCCCATCCCATCCTCTGGGCCGTTGCCTCTTGACAGTAAGTCGAATTCTCCTTCTGTGAGAAGTTATCAAAACGCATAACCTGCTTGGGTCAGTGTGCAAAGGAAAGAGACCTGGGACAAACACCTGCACTTTCACAGTGACTGAAAACATGATGATGCATCTGAACTGTATTTAATGAGCACGCGGGACACACAAAATCTGCACACTCGCAACACAAGTTGATAGAGATTATTTGGTAGGCCATTTTCTCTTTCATTTTCTTATGCTTGCAAAAAATCTAAACATAAAAGAAAAATAAGACGGAAAAAAGCAACAATCAAAACAATTATTTGAACAATCTTTCTACTATTATTATTTTTTTATTTTATTTATTATTGTTGTTATTATTGTTATTTCCCCACCCACCTTTTAGTATCCAATTCTCTCTCTTTTTTCATGCCAATTATCCCTCCCTCATATGAGAACTCGCTGCCATAGTCCGGCCAGTAGCGAGCACTTCACTGCCTCCTTCGAGCCAGTGCCCGCCTAGGCCGAAGCCTGTCACCAACGCATGACCACTCATATATGCAGTGAGTCTTTCCTCCGGCTTTTTATTCCTCCCCCCAGGGGCGGACAGCCAATTGCCGCCCCCAAGTGGCACTCCCGGCCAGAGCCAAAACTGGCGCGACTGGTGGAATCGAACCCCGGTCGCTGTGGCTAACGTCGAGCACTCTTACCACTAGAACACGCGGGAAGCCCCATGTTTACACTATTTAACACCGTGGCTCTTTTGCTCATAGCTGTATTTAGTTTAAAAACAAACATTTTTGTTATGTCATACTCTGTATCGCACACACAAATCTGCAGTCCACTATGGGTTTTTAATTATAAAATTTGAACTTAATTAATAACTATGAATAATTATTACAGAGTGTCCTACACTGAAGAATAACACATTGGTGGATGAAACAGATGGTGGAGGTAAGGGTATTTTTTCATATAAATGACAGATTATTAAATATGTTGATTTTATAACCTATTCCCATGTATTCAAGTTATTCCATCACCACTGACATTTAATAAAAATGATTATATTCATTTATATTAGCCAATTCCTCCAGCAATCCTTCCCCATTGCATACAGTAGGCCTTTATGTAATCTACTATGCAATGCATACAGTAAATAGACCATTGTTATAAAGTTGAAGCCATCATGCTGTGGATTGCAGGCCAATGGGTAACCTTATGAACCTGAACACATAAACATGTCATTGAATATCTTTCTTTCTCTATTTTCTCTTCTGTCTTAGCCAACACAGTAGATTCTACCCAAAACACTGGTAAGTTAAATTCAATGTTTCATCGGAACATCCAATTTCTTTCTCAAACATGCATTGATTTCAAGCATATTGTGTACATTTACAAACCTTTTTTTCCTACTCCTCTTTTTCTCTCCTCCCTAAGATGTGAAAAATATTGCAATAGGAGTGGGAATAGGAGTGGCAACAGGTGAGCGGATGTTAATTCTTGTTTTTGGGAATAGAACAAGAACACCTCTTCAGTTCTGAGATAAAGATTGAGATTAAAGTTGCTTTCTGTGGCAAGTGTAATCCTTCACCGCTGGTAGTTGGTTATCCATGTTGTAGTCTTATTCAAAGGCACTCAGCTACTGTTAACTGCCAAAATAAAGGAAAAACCAACATAAAGTGCCTTAATAGGGCATTTGGCATCTGGTATTTGGTTTTTTGATTCCCTCTGGAAAATGCCAATTGTGAAGCGCTGTGTGACAACCTGTTTGTAAATGGCGCTATACAAAAATAAAGATTGATTGATAAAGATTGATTTAAGCTCCTGCCAAACACTCCTGCATTTATATTGTCTTGTTCCTGGTTATATTGTCTTCTTTCAAAGTCACTGAGATCTTTCTAGCCATGCTACCCAAAATAATGGGCAACTGGGCCTGCCCAGCATTTTTATACATGACCCTAAGCATGGTGGGATGTTAATTGCTTAAATAAATCAGGAACCACAGCTGTGTGGAAGCACCTGCTTTACAATACAGCTGTTACCTGTTTGTCCTTTGGTATGCACAGTCAGTCTTGTGTGCTCATAAGAAGTCTAATGCATTCACTAAATGTTTTTCCCTTCAGCTGTTATCCTGCTTGCTTTCCTGATCTGCATAGTTCGTATCTGTCGTGGGAAAAGGTATGTTTACTCTAAATGTATTCTTGAACACAATATTTTTAACCTGGATGTAGATTCAAAGTGTAATTGTTTTGTCAATCCTATTGAATGATCTTGCTCACACTGATCATTCCATTTAATTGAGAGACTGAAATCTGTTTGGGCTGCGTTGAAAGACAGTGTCATTTTAAACAGCATCAAAAGCACCACAGCATCCATTAAGAAAACATGCCTGACTTTGTATCTACAGCCTCTATCCGTGCACATATATTTCTCTGTTACTTCTTATTCTTATGTGATGTTAGAATTTTTTTATATAACAGCATTTTCTATCGATTTTATACAATAAACAACATTTTAATTATTTAAAATCAAGACACCACACAGATATTTTGGTGCTTCAGAACCTCATCAACCAAAGCCTCTACTTAAGCAGGTGATTAAAAAAAAAATGTTATTGTTTTCAGCCACTGAGAATGCAGACATATAGTAACTGAAGCTGGTACCTTTACAAAAAGGCACATTCTAAATGACCTATATCACACTGAGGCAGCTTGAATTAGCCCCACAGCTTTACACCAACTGTTTGACTTCTTGTCTGTTTGTAATTTTATATTTTTTAGCCATTTAAAAGAAACTCTTATCTAGAGTGACACAGTTTACATGTATTAACATACAATCCATTTAGACAGCTGGATATTTCACTGATATTCAGCCGTCTAAATGATATCCTGTATAGCTGCCTAATTACAGCTGGATATCGTACCTTGCTCAAGGGTACAACGGCAGTGCTCCACCTGGGAACTGAACCTGAAATGTTTGAGTGCCAAGCCCAGTTGCCAAACCATTATACTACACTGCTAACTAGGTTGTATTTTAAGGAGCAAACACAAGTGTTATTTATCCTTATGACTTGAATTATAAATACATGTTTCCTCAGGCCAGAGGAAGTTAGGAGCACTGGAGAGGAATGTGAGAACGGGACTGCTGAATGTGAAGAAACATCACTCAACGGAGGAACACCGTAAGAGCAGACTCCCTCGAATGGTTGCCAGGACAGTGGATGTCCTGCCGAGTGTGAAATCAAACAACCTGCTCTATGGGAATTTCTTCTCTTCTGTGCTGACAGTTCAGTAGTCCATATTATAATAATCATAATATGCAGCACTAGTATATAATATATCTTATTAACGGAGATGTGGACTCGAGTCATTGTGACTTGGACTCGAGTCACTGTTTTGATGACTTGGGACTTGCTTGAGACTTGGACCAAATGACTTGAGACTTACTTGTGACTTGGATAAGAGGGACTTGGTCCCATGGCAGAGATGTGGACTCGAGTCATTGTGACTTGGACTCGAGTCACTGCTTTGATGACTTGGGACTTGCACCAAATGACTTGAGACTTACTTGTGACTTGGATAAGAGGGACTTGGTCCCATGCTTATTAACATATATTAAATCTCTCCAGGACTATTTACCTGTATTATTATTGCATTGGGAGTATTTAGTCATATCGCATGCACGGCATCGATGATTAAATATTTGCCAACTAAATTAAATGTTTCCCAGCGGACATGCCACCTTGTGACAGCAACGAGTGATGCAACACGCAGGTTCACTTCCAATTTCATCTCAGTTTAATTATGTAGTGTTCAGTCACTGTGGGGATTTCAGCTCAGAATTGAGAGAATGGCTACTTTGAGCTAAGATGCAGTTTAAAGAGGTGGGCTTTCAGTTTGACAGAGACTCGGCTGTCCTGACTGTAGTGGGGAGCTTGTTCCACGACTGTGAGGCCAGAGTAGAGAAAAGCCGTGGCCGGGATGAGGGACACTTGGGAAGGAGTGACAAGGCTGGTGGAGGTTGCAGAACGGGGTGGTCTGGCGGGAGTGTAATATTTGATAATACACGAATTATATGTTCAGAAAGGCTCTTTTTTCCATCACTTGTTTTCCAATTTTCCAATATTTATCATGAAGAAATACAATTATTTTTCATGTAGATTGCTTGTAACTCGCAAGATGGTCTCTCCCAGAGACATCCTGTAGGCCTATATAACTAGGCACAGAATCAATATTTAGTTAATCAATCAACAGTTAATCAATATTTATTGGGATAATAATTTTTCTTTTTAGATATAGATTTTTTTTCATTTCTTTGCTTTCTTTCATACAAGTAGTTAGAAGATTAAAAAACATATCATAGATATAATTTTGAAGTATAATCCACACCTGTGTACGTGTCTTTCTGATATGATACTACAAAACTAAGTGAAGTAAGTCTACTGGTAACATTATGTGATAATGTGGGTGTTGGGGGTGTGTGAAGGGATTGATTTAAATAAATGTCTGTGTATTGCACCATTGTCCTGCTTTCTGTTTAGTTGAAGACAATCTGCAATGGCAGTGGCATTGATTTTACTCTTTCAGAAAAAAGAAAGACAAAAATGTTTGAATCATACTTTATACATTTGAACTCAGATCAGGTCACACTCAGATACCCATCAGATACAAACATGCACAATTTGTGAGCATGAAAACAGTGACGTTGATCTCTTTTTTTTTTTAATTTTTATCCTGAAAAGGTTGTATACATGATGTACTGAAATTAGACTTCTGAAATTATTTTTGATATGTCATTTGGAAAGGGCTAGGAGAAATAATCGATAATTTTTGATGTAATTGTTTGGGGTAGAAAGCCCCCTCTCCATTGGGGCAGAATTTTAACACTTGTATGTGAAATTAATCTTAATTTGGGGCAATATGCTCCATAGGGGAAGGGGGCATATTCCCTTCACACAATTTTATTTTTTGTACTATAACAACAAATGTATTTACTGTTCCGACTTATTACTCCTATAATTATTCATTATAAGTCCTGAATTAATATCAAAATGTTTTTATATCGATCACAAAAATAGACATCTTTCTTAAGGGGGGTGATTTCCCCCACACTACCCTATAAGTCAATATTGCCATTTACTTATACAGCAGCAGAAATCTATAATAATGATATAGTGTTTCTCTTATATATCAATGTGTTAAAAATTAAACCTAATACTAATAAGCATTACTACTGCTGTGCAGTTATCTTCATGGTATCATAATAGTCAACTCTCCCTCATATGACTAGAGACCTCAACTGGATTTATCGATGACTTGATTGAAAAATAATAACGATCTCTTCCCCTTATATACTCAGGTGATCTAAAATTATTCAATTTCAGCTTCAAGAAAAAAACAAAAAGGATAGTTTGAGACAGTTTTAATTTGTACGTTTCCTTGTACAACTTTTTCTTGTCAGTCTTCTAACCCATGGTCCTGCAACGGACTATTGCCGATGAGTAGATCGAATGACTGCTAACAAAGGTGGGATTCTAAAACTAGACGGGCTTGTAGAGAAATCAAGCCAGAAATTGTGTGGTTGGAAATAATTGTACAGTATTTCAGAAATGAATAATCACCTAGAACAGACTGATTACCAGTAATTGCAATTGCAAAATGTTACTGTCTTGCTGTACGATCCCTGCATTCCAGCTGCAGTAAGTATCCAGGCAAGATAACCTTGTTTGTGATTTATTTGTAGTTCTACTAAGCGAGTTGTAGTCGTAGTATACTGTAGTAGAAGACAAATGCATGATGCATCGGGTACTGCTTTGGCATTTTATCAATGTTTAATTGTACGGAGACGGAGAAGGCCACACCACAATAACCCTCATACATAGTAAAATGTTCTGTTTAACTCGAACAGAGTTTATTTGAGTTCAAGAGGGACAATTTCACCTTTTAACTTGAAATTATGTTTTCAATATCGCTCTTAAATTACGAATATAGTCATATTCTATTTTAAATGGAGCACTTTCAGTTGCCCGATAATCGAGAGCATATGCGATGAAATATATGTAGCCTATTCCTATATGTAAATACATTTACAGCTTACAGATAACACAAGTATTGCAAGCCACTATAGGCATTACATTTAATCTTCTGATTAAAGGAACACACACACGAGCACTATACGGCTATAATTTCGTTTTAAACTAAAGCGAGTTTTTAGCATGCCTAAAAATGTAAAATGTAATGTATGTATTCGATTTTCCAGTGTAAAAAAAGGTAAAGCAAATGACAAACATCTTGCACAAACAGCCTTAAATGTGTATAGTGAATCAGTTCTGAAGTTATTCAGAGGAAGAAAATGGTGACAGCATGCGATCCGAAGCTCTTAGTAACGGCAGGGTGAAACAGACCAAAGGGGAAATCCAAAACTAATTTTCCGATTGACATGACTAAGAACCCCTGAAATAACTCCAACAGAGTTTATTTGAGTTCAAGTGGGACAATTTCACCTTTTAACTTGAAATTATGTTTTCAATATCGCTCTTAAATTACGAATATAGTCATATTCTATTTTAAATGGAGCACTTTCAGTTGCCCGATAATCGAGAACATATGCGATGAAATATATGTAGCCTATTCCTATATGTAAATATACATTTACAGTTTACAGATAACACAAGTAGCCTATTGCAAGCCACTATAGGCATTACATTTAATCTTCTGATTAAAGAAACACACACACGAGCACTATACGGCTATAATTTCGCTTTAAACTAAAGCGAGTTTTTAGCATACTAACATGCATTTAAATACATAAAAGGTAGGCTACGCTTACCACCGTCCTAAACTTTCTAACGCAAAGACAAATTGCGTCCCATACAACGCCCAGTGAAGACACCCGGTTGGCGTATTACTCCAAATCTGTATTGCAAGTAGCCTACATTACCTAATGATGTAATGGTAATGAATATAATAACAACAGCGACCATAATAATATTAATAATACGAATAATCATTATCGCCGTTCTGTTATTAATAATCCGTATTATTATTACTACTAATTATTATTCATTATTCCTCATCATTATATTGCTCACTGGTAAATTGGTGACACGTCGCTTACCAGAATTATGTCACACCCCACGGCAGTGTAGCTATAAAAATATAAAAAACTACAGTTAGGCCACAACAACTCTACTAGTCCTACAATATTTACAAACGGCAGGCCTACGTATAATATCAAATGAAACGAGTAAATGGGATTAATCTTTAAAATGGTATCGGTATTATTGACATTTTATACAATCTGAACATTGGTGCCCCACACTGCCAACAGCTTCATTTCGAGTATGGTTTGTTTTCTTAGATCGGGCTCGTTAGTGTAGCATACGAAATTAAAATGATTTACTTTTTTTCTTCTTCTAATCTTCTTCGAATCTTCATGTTGCTTAAAAATGATTATGAAATATGGAAATGAAACTATGAAAAGTAAATATTTTGTTAATTTCCATATTTAATAAAAATCAGTTGATGAGAAAAATATAGGCTTAGTTCAAAATGGCTAATAATAATAATAATAATAATGAGGATTTGTTTTCTTTGTAAAGGCAGTGGTGCGGTGTCAGTCTCCAGAGACTCGCCTTGCATGGGCTTCAAGGGGGTAGCATTCCCACCACTGTCTACGCATGTTAAACCCTAACTTGCAAACTTTAGGCACCAGACTTGGAATCTCAAACCACATATTTGACCATTCCTGGACCTGCTACATTGCAGTCTGCCTTTCTTTTGCGTGCTTATTTACAAATTGTGCGTATGTGCTTGGGAGAACTTGAGTTTTGAATGTCATTTTTATGATATTTCGGAAATAATTGACCATTGACTTGAGACAATCACAAATGGTTTTGAAAAACAAAAGAGGAAAAGATAAGCAAAAAATATGAGAGAGGGTGAGATGGCAATACACCGCTGGGTTGGAATTAGACACAGATCTGGCGCAACTGTTCTTGCTGTTATATAACCAAGATCCTCGTAAACGGAACGAGAATATGTAAGAACAAACGTTTGTTGTGTTTTCGGATGGCCTTTCCCTGTAAACACGCATTTCTATGCAATCTTTTTAAGCAAGGCCAATCTCCTCAGTTTCAGGCAATATAATGTAATACAATGTAACTGCCCGGCACAATTCTCTTTGGCCATGAGAAATTCAGCCCTCAGAGCAAATCCCCAGAGCTCATACAAGACTGGCCGATTCTCAAAGGCCGCTCTCACTCCTGCAGTACATTGACACCTAGTGACATTATACTGGGAAAAGGAAAGGCAAGCAAACATTGTATTACATATTATAACATATGTACATATATTGTATCTGCTCGTTGTTTTTTAATTGCTGCACATGGGCTGGCAGAGTAGTGTAATGGTTAAGGAGCTGGGTTTGTAACTCAGGCTCAATTCCCAGGTGGGGCACTGCTGTTGTACCCTTTGGCAAGGTACTTAACCTGAATTGCTTCAGTAAAAATATCCAGCTGTACAAATGGATTGTATGTAAAGAAATGTAAACTGTGTAAGTCGCTCTGGATAAGAGCGTCTGCTAAATGCCTAAAAATGTAAAATGTAATGTATGTATTCAATTTTCCAGTGTAAAAAAAGCTAAAGCATATGACAAACATCTTGCACAAACAGCCTTAAATGTGTATAGTGAATCAGTTCAGAATCAGAATCAGAAGTTTTTCAGAGAAAGAAAAGGGTGACAGTATGCGATCCGAAGCTCTTAGCAACGGCAGGGTGAACAGACCAAAGGGGAAATCCAAAAATAATTTTCTGATTGACATAACTAAGAACCCCCCCCCCAAAAAAAAAAAAAAAATAAAGACAAAGATTGGAGTGTCTTTGGGTTCAGTTAACATATATTAGAAATTTAAACATGGTAGACAATATAATGTATGTAGCCTAAAAGTTTAGCCTTTATAATTATAAATAGATTGAGGTGCAGACACTGTTATCTATACACATTTTTGATCACACCTTTAATTTACCCTATGGCAATATCACCTTTTTAGTGTATTTATTACGTGGCACCTACTTGTTTAATGCTAACAGATCTAATAACAGTATTTTGACATTTTTATATGTGCATTTTAATTTGCTTCTTCGAAGTTGGCCTATCTGGCCTTGGACCACAGCCTACATTAGCATGGCTAAATTAGAAGTGAAAATGACTACAGATAAAATAATTGCACATTTCAGCAGTGCCCAAATCCCCACTGTAGCTTACTGTGCAAAAAATAGCCATACATTACAGTCATTTAGCAGACACCCTTATTCAGAGCAACTTACAACATGAGAACATAAGTGCATCCACGTGAGATTTATAAGCAACAGTGACACAGATAGGGCTAACACTCGTAGACCAGCTAGGCTAGCCTAGCTTGTGCCACAGTGGGCTGTATGCTTTGTGCTTTCTGAAAATCCAGTTGCATCACAACCCGTTAAAGACATCTAAAATAAGATTAGTCTACTCAATCGGGTTTCAAATGTGCCGCGTTTTCAAAATTCGCTAAATCATTTTCTTGCTCACTGTTTCAAGAAAATACTGAGATATGACCTCTCGACCGCTGACAGACGTCTGCAGCCAGCCATAGACAATCTTAAGCAATTCTAAGATTTGAACTTTAAGGGGGCTCAGCCCCCAGTGAGAATGTGAGAATGTGTGCAAAGCACAAGCCTAAAGTTTTTAATTTACTGTTACATTCCCCAACATTTTCAGGGGGCTGAGATGAAAGACAGGGGGGCTAAAGCCCCCCTAAATAGGGTCTAAAATCACTCCTGGTATAAACCAAACAGCAGCAAGAATACAGTAGCTAGCAGCCTTTCTGCCCTGTACCCTTCTCATGTCAAACTGCCGAAACTAGGGTGCTACTTCTCTTTTCATGGGGCTTCTGTCTGAAGCCTTATGTATGCAGTCATGTACTTCCTCCCTGTGAGTCTCTCTGGATCTGCTAAGTAATGGATACTGATATCCTCCAGGGGATAATGTACTGTGTCTTGTCCGCAGTAGTCTACATTATCCCGCTTATACCACGGCTTCTTGCCAACGGAATTAATACACGATCAGTGAATTATGTTATTAATACATTTATTCACGGCGGCACGGTGGTGCAGTGGATA
This sequence comes from Aldrovandia affinis, assembly GCA_029706075.1. Lineage (NCBI taxonomy): Eukaryota > Metazoa > Chordata > Actinopteri > Notacanthiformes > Halosauridae > Aldrovandia > Aldrovandia affinis. The sequence goes on along the minus strand of JAINUG010000271.1, from coordinate 54,831 downwards.
GCACTGTCGCCTCACAGCAAGAAGGTCTCGGGTTCGAATCCAGGCCGGGGGCCTTTCTGTGTGGAGTTTGCATGTTCTCCCCGTGTCCGCGTGGGTTTCCTCTGGGTACTCCGGTTTCCTCCCACAGTCCAAAGACATGCACGTTAGCCTAATTGGAGAGTCTAAATTGCCCGTAGGCATGAGTGTGTGAGTGAATGGTGTGTGTGCCCTGCGATGGATTGGCGACCTGTCCAGGGTTTATTCCTGCCTCTCGCCCCTATGCATGCTGGGATAGGCTCCAGTCCCCCGCGACCCTGACCAGGAATAAGCGGCTTAGACAATGAGATGAGATACATTTATTCACACAATTATACAACATTCCATGAGATATGTCTGCTGCAAAAAAATAGTGGCACCAAGTCCAAGTCCAATAATATGATATGCTTAGATGTTCATGTCCAAAATCTGTATAATTTACACCAAGTATATTTACATATGCCTAGATTAAAGAGTCTGATTGTAGTACCTAAATTGCTGTGTTGTGCTTCATATAATCTCATGTCGATTTATTCAGTGTACATATTCCATACACTGACCCAGAATTACTGTCAGATATACAATCAATACAAATAATTTACATTTTCTTGAATGTACAGGTAACTGCCAAAATAAAGGAAACACCAACATAAAGTGTCTCAATAGGGTGTTGCGCCACCACGAGCCACCAGGACAGCTTCAATGCACCTTGGTATAGATTCCACTAGAAGTGTCTGGAACTTTATTGGAAGGATGCAACAACATCATCCCACAAGAAATTCCATCATTTAGTGTTTTGTTGATGGTTAAGGATCAAATACAGAACAGGAAAATGCTGTCTCAGGCACCACTTAATCAGAATCTCCCAAGACAAGGGTTCAGTGGAAGAACAGGAAGACACGGGTTAAATGATCTGGTGGCTGAGACAGGCATATGTTCTACATTGTTTTCATGATTAGTAGTGTTAGTAACTCAACTAAAACCATTCAGTGACCATCCTAATAGTGCCCTGTGGATGGGGCATTGTAAACATGCATGACAAGACGGAAGAGACCACTTCCATCAGAGAGAAATGCATCACTAATAAAGGATGAAATAAAAAATAAACAAAGTACAAAAACAGAATGGCTTTGAATTTAAGGGTTGAGTGTTTACCTTGCCCATGCTCTAAAACCATTCAGGACCACTCGGTTGATTTGACCTAAACTATGCCTAGGAAAATGAATGGCTTTGAATTTATTGATGTTTACCTTGCACCATTTTACCTAAACAAAGCTGACAGAACCCTTCATTTACTCAAGTGTTTCCTTTATTTGGGCAGTTACCTGTATTATTCTACAGAACAAAATCTGAACAAGCTTTTTTTTACTATCACAACTAACTGCAGTAAGATACATGCAATAGCATTTATCTTTTAATTTGTTACAGTCTGCTCCAGGTCACACAAAACATTCTGCTAATTTACTATCACAACTAACTTTGTGCAGTAAGATACATTCTTGATCATATATGATTCACAGTAATGATCATGGTCTCTGACCGCAACCCTTCTTGACAGGGTTTTTTATTCCTCTTTGGAACTGCTCTCTTCCCCAAAAGCTGAAACACATCTAATTTTGTGAAATGGAGCAATGCTGGCATACTTGAGAGGCTAAATTACAGCCTCACAGTTTGCTGATATATAACTATGTATTCTTTTGTTGGACAATATTATCTAACGTGATTTACAAGGCTGTCATGGAAATATACACATTGAGCATATGGTCTTGAATGAACAAGGGCATACATACAGAATGGCAAGTGAGTGGGGGTTCGGCTCATTGTATACTCAAGCAGGGGGCTGGAGGGTTAGGAAAGGTTTATATTACTCCAATTAAAATTTCACACAAAACAAATGTTGTTATGACACAAACACACATTGATTAGAAATGTTGGAGATTATAATGTCTGGGCATGAGGGCATGAGTCAGGGTGAAACTGCATGAGTATTTTGCAGAAGTAACAACTAAGAGTGAAGGCATTAGCTACAATGTAATGCACTTGAAACAAGCCATCTGTAACACACTGGGAAGCTCACAGTTTTCACTGTTGATGGTGTTTATTATGTGGGTACTCACAAGCAGTGGCCAGGAGTCACGGTTTAGTTTGCCAATGGCAACCATTCTCATTTTCCATCATTGCTGCAGGATGACATCAGTTACATCATTTATGATAACATGCCATTGTTTCCTGTGCACCTCTTCAACACTCTACTCATCGAAATGAGTAAAGCCCCTTGCTTTTGTGTCTGTTCTGGTTTTAGTGTGATAGGACTGATTTTGAAATGCTCTTGTAATTTGGCACATCATCTGAAACATTTAAATCAGTGAAATTATAGTTGCTAGTTCAAAAGCACCAAAAAAACCTTCTGCAAGCAGCAGCAGCAAGATTTTAAGGAATTAATAAAATATTTTTTGTAGTAATGTAAATCTCGCGCCCAAAAAAGTTGGAGGATCGTCATGTAGTTACAATATACTGTTAAAAATCAATATGGATTCAGATGAAAGTGTTCAGTATTCTTGTGCAATGGCTTTCGATGATATCCACATCTTCACTAAAGATACAACTAATGCGCTAGTTCCTTGCTCCAACCGCTTTCTAAAGACAGCAGCAACAGAATAAATTGCACCTTGTCACTCACTGCAGGCTGTAGTGTCATCTCTAGAGTCTGACTGGTTTGATAAAAGTGCACAAATACAGCTATAGCAGGCAGTGTAGTATAATGGCTAGGGTGGGGCACTGCTGTTGTACCCTCGAGTGACATACTTAACCTCAATTGCTTCAGTAAATATACAGCTGTATAAGTGGGTTGCATGTCAACTGGACAAAAGTGTCTGCTAAATGCTTGTAACGTAACTATCAATAATCAAATGACAAGACAGTTGGACAATTAAGTTGGATGTTTAATAATTAAAGTATTTATTTATTGATAGTTGATACCTTGTTTATAGTCTACAATAACATGAGTTATGCATTTCAGGCTTATACATGAATTGTATAATTCATGTATAATATTTAAGCAGATTTGAGCAATATTTTGATAGTATGAAAGCTGCACATTTAATTTAAGCAGTTCCCCATAAACGTTTATTTAGCTGGTAAGTGGGTTTACTAATTTTATTTATGTATAAGTGTAGTCTGTTCTGACTAATTTGGCTGTTATCACATATGAAGTTGGACATACATAAATGCATTGGGAAATAATGGACTGCCATGCTACACACTGGAGTACATTTAAGTGATAGTTTTGCTGGATTATTTGGGGACAGCCTGATGAAATTCTCTCAAACGGAGAACTAAACGTGTCGACAAATGTTGGCCGTCTAATTTGTGTTGCTTCCACCCCTCTCCCACTAGAATTTGCCTAAAATCCGTCGGTACCTGACGCTCCTTGTCTCTGACGTCACTTATCTTTACCGATACGGAAGGCCTGGGGATGTCTGGCCGAAACTGAAACATTGGTCGTAAACAACTGCTCAAGGAGATTTATATAGACACCTCTTTTCTCTAAGCAAGTAGCCTACTAGTTTTGTACGACTAGAAAAACGATGCCTCAATACCAGTTTGATTACTTACATCAAATTAATAATATAATTGTGTGCGCTTATGCTACCGATACTAAAACAATGCGTCACATTCTATTGCTCATGAACCTGTATGCACACTTTCGAGTGTAATACAAGCCCCCTTCTTCCTTGTTTGAAAATTAACCTGTGTTGGACTATACCATCTTACCTTCTATCGAAAAAGGGGGTTGACTGGGTGTATCCGTGTCAAAGCAAAAACTGAAAAATAGTTCAATATCTTTAAATAAAACATGAGTAGAACAACAATTTAATAAACTGTAATTTTGTATGTACGAACTGTATATGTGATTGTCTATGTGCTGAAAGGAACATACCTTAAATCTTATATATATTTATATATCCCCTATAATATGTGCTGTTCATTTGAGTCTGGTTGCGACAACTCACCTGTCTTCTCCCATTCGCACCCAACGCAAAGGCAGACAAAATGGAGGAATTACCTGTTTGAGCGTAAAAAAAGGAAATATATGATCATTGCTAAACAGACTGCATTCGTATATTGTTATTTAGGCTATACTGTGTGATTTTCTGTTATTGTAAAACCTACATTTGTAGTTGGCGAGCTACATTTGAAATATACCCTGCTTTCGAAATTGTCGACATTTCCAAAATGTCTCTGACTCTCTTCGTATCCGCCCTCATATTCACAGGTAAGCAATTTTAATTTGTCACAGTGGAGTGTATACGATATGTTTTGCAAGGTTTAAATAAATGAAAAAGTAGCCTATATATACAGCATATAGCGTAGCCTACATATAAGAAACGTAATTGTGAAAATTATGTATTTTTAATATTTTGAGTTTGTTGAGTGTGGACAGACGTTTAGGCCCACTTGCTTCAACAATGGTAAAACATTACTAAATGCCATAATAGTAACGTGCTTGGTTAGTTTTCCACTTATTTCTCCTATTGAGATATGGGTAATGTTTAAAAGATTATCCTCATTATTAGGCTACACACTTTCCCTACATTTCCGTAATGTTCATTAAATAATTTTCCATTTTTACATGACAGGTTTTCAGTCGTTTACGGTTTCTTGCAGACATGGGTGTGGCAGTGTTTCTTTATGGTGTAAATCGCATTTATTTCTTACTCTTTAATGTATGATTTCATTTTCCACCTCTTGTATTATGTTGGAATGTGGTCAGTGCGTTAAAGTTCGTGAGAACCGCTGTAATGCTTTTTTAAATTTTTACTCTAATATGCAAATTAGTTTTCTTGCAACCGTTCTCAATATGTAATATGTCACTCAACTCAAAGATTAATACAAAACTGAACGACAAACTCGGCCTATGAGTACTTTTGTACTGAATGTCTCGCAGGGCCTCATGTTTACCCATGTCATGATTGCGCCCTCGTAAACTGCAATAGGCTACGTTGCATAGCGCTCCTGATTTCTGCGACGGTGATTCTGAGACAGTATTTCGGTGGATAAGGAGGAAGACAATCACAGGTCGCGCGAGGTTTGTCCCGTCTACTGTCCGATTACATTTTTAGTTGCATTATTTGATCAGCAGTCAAAAACGGTGTAGAGAAACCACCCATGCTGTATGTACAGTATCTCTGTGCCGTCATTGACACGTTAAAGTTCTCTCAACATAAGGACATTTTGCTTTTTTGTGCTCTGGTTCAGTCTTAAGTGGATGGTGTTGACTCAGGTGTAAGAATAGCCTAATGCTATCTGTGTTTCGGTCTTGGAAGCCATCTCAATTGTGCGTTTTAAGAGCGCATTTGAGTGACTAATTTCCCACTTGGAGTGTGGAAATGAGTGCGTGGGTGGAATTTTAAAACAAAGGAGGTGTTTAATCTTAGAAAGTATGTGTGAGGAAACATGAATGGTTAGTGTCATGCATGCCTGTTACTTTTTGAAAAAGACACCCTTAAAATAAAAAATTATATACCCCCATTTTACTTTAGTCTTGTAACATAATATAAAATAACATCCCAATTAGGAAATAGCTTTTATCCAAAATGACTTAGTTGTGAATACATACAATTTTCTGTATATATGGTGGGATGAACTGATATAGTCTGGGCCACCCCTGAAATTTGCAAATGGCAAGCCTGCAAATCCCTATGGTCTGTCTGAAATTGCACCAATAATTTGATTGAAGAAGTTATTGTTTTGATTATTTGTCACTGCCCCTCTAGCCTACACATACAGCTTTCTCTACCTCTAGATTGTGATTGACAGAAGTCAAACCTGTCAGTTAACTTGTTTCCAAACATCATGTATCTTATTGATCAGTTTTGTAAAACACAAGAATTTCATGCTTTTAATTGGCTCGGGGGTCTGACAAATAAATTCAGCAAGAAGGCAGCACCTGCTACTTACCGCTTATGCTATCAATTATTTTTTAGCTTGCTAAAGTTTGTTTTCCAAAAGCAATGGAGCCGACAAAAGCTGCCGGTAAAGTAAGCAAGTTAATATTGAAAAAATCTGTGATGTTTTTGTTTCATCTACGTGCCCTGACTCAAAAAAGAAAAAAAAACATGATTCGGTGGTTACTGTTTATAAGGTAAGACCTGGTTTTATTTATTAATGCATTGATGATTATCTTTGGATCATTAATACATTGACCTACAGTATGGTTGGACAGGAGAGTGTAGGAATTGTATTTACCGGTAGCTTTCGGCAATGTTGCCCGACCCCCCCCAAAAAAAATGTTTCTGGTTACAGCTCTGGTAAATGGTAGTTACTTGTGTTTACACAGGGCTACAGCCCCAGCTTTTTACTGATGCTGAGAAGACGAGTGCACATTTATTTGTTAGTCTTGTTTAGTCTTGTCTTGCTAGTAGGAAGCTATAAGGATTCATTGAACAATGTTTATCATGTGAGTAAAGCAGGGTGTCAAACTCATTCCGTGGAGGGCTGAGTGTGTGCAGGTTTTTGTTGCAACCAATGCAATATACCAGGCGACTTCAATTAGTTCCCCTCCTTGGTTGAATAATTGAGTTAAAACGTGAAATCACTTGGTGTAGTGCATTGGTTGCAACAAAAACTTGCATACACTCAGCCCTCCATGGAATGAGTTTGACATGCCTGGAGTAAAGGACTACATTAAAATCAAACCATGAGGCATCATGTGCAATATGAAACTTGGAAGAGTCCACCTGAAACACTGTTAGGTGATTTGAAACCGGGGCTTCTATGGCGCCAAATATTCAAACATTTACTTTAGTTTCTTGGATGGCTCAGAGCTGGCCTTAAGGTGTAATCCTGTACTATGGGGAAAAAATATACTTTACAGTACAGCTATTACTAGAGGGAGCTTTCAGTAGTCAGTTTTCTGGGTTCTTCTATAGTGAAAACCAAACCACTAGGTAAGTGTTCAGTGGGAATTTCTGAGCCCACATGTCACACTGAGACCTGTACTAGGCAGAGTTATAAATCCACGGGTGTGTCCAAACAAACAGAATCTGCTCGAGCACATGCAGCATGCAGGTGCCCTAAGGCAGAGCCTCACTAATAAGCAGCTGCATGAAAACAATGGAGATCTATGCTGACACAGGAAAGAGGATATCCTGTCATGGCAGCAGAATGCTCTTCTGGCACTTGTCGCCAACCGCTACTTATACAAAAAAGTTTTGATCTCTGACAATGGGCATGTCCCATGTCCCCCCCTCACTCACATAAAGCCACCCATCCCGTTCACTCTGTGTCAGGATCCCCTGATGTTATTCATGTTTTAAAAAATGAATGCCTGAACGGTTGTATGTTTTCCACTCTCTTTGTCTTCCCCTCTCTCTCCCTCACACTGTCCCTCTCTCTCTCTTTCTCTCCTTCCTCTCTCTTCTTCCTCCTCTCTCTGTCCCCCCTCTATCTCCTGTTATTTCTCTCCCACACTCTCTCCCTCTCTGCCCCCTCCCTCACTTTCCCTTCCCCTCCCTCTCCCAGGCTCCACCATGGCCATCTCGGTCCAATGCCCCACAAAGAAGTACGTGGCCATCCTCTTCCAGCCGGTCACTCTCATCTGCAACTACCAGACATCTTCTACCCAGCCACCTGTAGTAACCTGGAAATACAAGTCATACTGCCGTGACCCCATCCAGGCAGCCCTGAACCCCAGCAGCGCAGAGAATGCCCTGGCCCAGGCTAACCCCAACTACAACCCCAACATCGAGTGTGCTGACAGCCTCCGCACGGTGCGCATTGTTGCCTCCAAACAGGGCAATGCCGTCACCCTGGGGGAGATCTACCAGGGCCGCAAGATCAGCATCATGAACAGTGAGTCCAGGTCCTGCGTGCTTAACTGTCATCTTGATAAATGTCTGTGATGAGCTCACCATAGGATGAAGGTGATCACCCAAACAGCTTTATATTTATTGGCATTTTTCCCAGTTTTTATCCCAATTTAGTAGCCAATTACACCCTCTATATTTGTTTCGATTGACCCTCTCCACACGAGTCTGCCGCTCGTCTCTACGAGGCAAGCGAATTCTCCGTGTGCAGCAAACACAGCCTCCTTCGAGACGGAAATCGCCCACCCATGTTCTGGAGACACCCTTTGCGTGCTTCATGCCGAACCCAAGCCGGCTCACCCTCCCCTTGGGGCAGGCAGCCAAATGCCGCCCCTGATTGGGGCTATCGACTAGGGCCGGTCTGGTAGAGACGGGTTTTGAACCACGTCCCTGGCAGGCAACAAACACCATATCGGACCAGCCAAAATACAGTGTGTTAAACCACTACGCTATCCGCTGCTCCCTGTCTGGCCTTCTAAGGCGTCGAGTGGACCTAAACCATTTCAGGAAAATGAACCCCACCCCATACATAACAGAGCTGTCAGAACCCTTCATTTAGTCAAGTGTCATTCAGTCAAGTGTTTCCTTTATTTGGGCAGTTCTGTGTATGTTGGTGACAGTGGAGCATAACGGTTAGGGAACTGGGCTTGTAACTCAAAGCTTGCATGTTCAATTCCCAGCTGGGGCACTGTTGTTGTATCCTTGAGCAAGGTACTTAACCTGCTTCAGGAGTTATCCAGCTGTATGAATGTGTTGTATGTAAAAGAAACGTAACATGTGTAAGTCACTAAATGCATAAAATGATACTGCCTGTCACGACCCTCTGGATGCCCTCCTGTCTAAATATATTTTTAAAGTTGACATTGCTACGGCTGCAAAAAGGAACAAATGCCATAGATGAGAAAGGGCTAAGGCCTAACCTTGTGTATGCATTGTGTAAGATGAGGATACGGTTTCCTACTGATGGGGTGAGTCCTCTGTATTCCCTGTCTGATTTGGCTGTGGAGCTGCCTCACCCCTTTTAATTTTGCTACATGCACAACACACACTTATACTATATGTAAGTTAGGCCTAAACCTTCTCTTAGCCATACATAACATTTGCTTCTCATTCCAGTTATAGCCATTTAGATTTTTGCCCACAGAAAAACGGATGAGAGATGTGTTGTAACACTGCCACTTAAGTTTTTTTTTGTCATACCTCAAAATACTGAGTGTGTGCATAATTGTTTTTGCTATGCATTACAGTGCTTGACATCAGGAAGACCTTGCATGTTGTTTTGACCAATAAGCCAAATAACCCGCCCTGACGTCTTGCTTTATTAATTCAGTTTTCTTTTTTAAATCGATAAAATGCTAAATTACACCATGATGTTCTATAACATTTCAAACATGCACTATGATTTTGAAATTTCAAACTATATATATATATATATATTGTGGTGTCCCCAAGGGTTGGGCGTAGGCAAGTTAAACACGGAGGAGGCAGTATTCAAAACAAAACAATTATTTATTAAACTAATAATCTTGACAAACACTACACAAAACAAAGGGCGGGGTATTCGGGGGAATACAAACAAAGTCCCCAATCTTTACTCGTTGTCGTTGCCCAAATCCAGTCCACAAATCCAGTTCAGTTCCATAATCCAGTCCAGTAGTCGATATCCAAAGGGGGTCCTCAAAACAATCCAATTCCATACACACAAAACACTCCAAAACACTCTTTCCAAATCCTGGCTGGTCAAAAAGACATCACAGGTTCTCCACTTTCCAACACACTCACCAACTCCTTTCCAAACACGTTCCTACTCCTTTCAACATCTGCTGGGAACGAGTCCTTTAAATAGGCCTCAAAATGGCCTTCAGCTGGTCGTTAGTCTCAAACACTCAACTTCTTTCAGGTGCTTTACTGTGGCCTGCTGGGAAATGTAGTGTTTTATGGCTCCCGTGTGTTGGAGGCCAGGCAACCATTTCCTTGGGCTGCCACACACCCTCCTCCTCACCTCTGACCTTGGGAGGGCTGAGCGGCACATGTCCAGCAGCGACTAGGAGAGCCACCATCTCCAGGTCCCCTCAGGAAGTTTTCCACCTGGGTCAAACGTCTGGCTTCCATCGTCTCCATTCACCTGCTGTAAGATCTGAAAGTCATTAGTGCATGGCGCAAGTTTCTCACCTCGTCTGCCACTAAAGAGCCACATGCAGATACTGGATTTGGGCTCCATGGACCAAACGATAACCCCTCAGGCTCTGGGCTTCACCAGCTTTCTAGGTCTCCTCCAGTGCCGTTTCGTCATCTGGGGTCCTCTCTTTGGCCTTTTCCGCCACTTCCACTCCTCTTCCAGGTGATTAGGCTTGGCAACCAGGGAAAACATGTTCTTCAAAAGATGATTCGTTTTATCCTTAAAGTTCTTTTTCACATTTTCATTTCCTCTCCATACATGTTTCCCATGTTCCTTTCCTTTACATGGCAGCCTGTTTTGTTTCCCATTTCCCTTCTGGCGAGACCTTCTAATCTTCACTTTTATTTTCAACTTTATTGACGGAGATGGACTCACCACATCAGGAGAGGGTTGGGTGTTCAACAAGACCTCATCAGGCATAACTAGGAGAACTTCTTCAAAACTATGCTCCCACCATAGGTCCTCCTCAGCATCCTGCTCCTCCAGTTCCCCTCCAAGATCTGGCAGGCTGAGGGGGACTGAGGACCATTGATTCCACATCTCGGCATCATCTCCTGCCAGCTCCACTGGCTGTGAGATTTCCACCTGGGTGCTGGAATCTTTCACAACAGGGACACATTTTGTACATTCCAACTGTTCACTCACCCTTTCCACTTGGTCCTGTAGATCCAGCAGAATTTCAGTTTGGATTTTCAAGACCTCGCAAAAAGAGTTCTTCGTGGCCCGCTGCTGGGCTTCTTTCTGGTCCAGTTTCTTAGTTAATTCATATAGTTCCTCTCGCAGTAGAGGGACCTCTTAATTTTTCGTTTTTTTGGTCAGGAGGGCTGCAGAGGTGGTTTGGTGCAGTTCCTGCAACGCAAAAATATTTTCTTTTTGTTTTAAAACAAGGGTCTTCACCTGCTCTAGCTGTGTCTCCAGCTCCTGCCTTCCCTCACGCTCTTGCTCCGCTTGGCTCCGGAGTTGCTCTGCCTCGGACGCAATGGTCTCCGCTGCTCTCCTTAGCTCCGCCTCCTTCTGCTCAAGCTCGGTCTGTGCATCCCAAAATCCCCTGGCATATTCCTTGTTAGCCTGGTCATGGGCTTTCTGGATGTCCAGCCACTGCAGCTGCTCTTCCAACATCTGTGTTAGGTTTCTCACTTTCTCTTCTAGCGCCAGGTTGTGGGCCTCTACACGCCTCACCTCATCGACAAGGAATGCTTTGTCCTTCTCCAGCTCCCAAGCCATGATTCCCAGCACTCTCAGGCAGTCAATGTGCTCCTCCCGCAATTTCCTGATGGCCATCAGGTGGCGCTCCTCCGAGGTCCCCAACTCCACCTTTATCCTGTACAGCTCAGTCTGGGCACCTTTTAGCTGTTGGACCTCCCAGAGGGTGACTCGCCATCGGTCCTCAACCATGGCCGCCCGTCTCTGGTTCTTCACCAGGTCCTCCCTCTGGTCCCGACAACACTTCTCCAGTTTCTGAATCTCTTCCATCGTGGTGTCTTTTGCAGAAATCAAAAACAACTCCCACTCACAGTGCACTACCTCCTCTTGCCTATAGGTGCTGCCCTCTGCCCGCATTCTCCACCATATGTGGTGTCCCCAAGGGTTGGGCGACACTCACAGACCTTGCAGAGGGCGTAGGCAAGTTAAAGAACACGGAGGAGGCAGTATTCAAAACAAAACAATTATTTCTTAAACTAATAATCTTGACAAAACAAAGGGCAGGGTATTCGGGGGAATACAAACACAAAGTCCCCAATCTTTATTCGTCGTCGTTGTCCAAATCCAGTCCTCAAATCCAGTTCAGTTCTGTAATCCAGTCCAGTAGTCGATATCCAAAGGGGGTCCTCAACACAATCCAATTCCATACACAAAAAACACTCCAAAACACACTTTCCAAATCCTTGCTGGTCAAAAAGACTTCACAGGTTCTCTACTTTCCAACCAACTCCTTTTCAAACACGTTCCTACTCCTTTCAACATGTGCTGGGAACGAGTCCTTTAAGTAGGCCTCAAAATGGCCTTCAACTGGTCGTTAGTCCCAAACACTCAACTTCTTTCAGGTGCTTTACTGTGGCCTGCTGGGAAATGTAGTGTTTTTCTGGCTAGGCAGCCATTTCCTTGGGCGGCCCCTTGGGCTGCCACAATATATATACATATATATATACACATATATATATATATATATATAATATATATTGTGGCAGCCCAAGGAAATGGCTGCACACACACTCAATGGCCACTTTATTAGGTACACCTGCTCATTAATGCGATTATCTAATCAGCCAATGTGGCAGCAACTCGGTGCATAAAAGCATGCAGACATAGTCAAGAGGTTCAGTTGTTGTTCAGACCAAAAATCAGAATGGAGAAGAAATGTGATCTAAGTGACTTTGACCGTGAAATGATTGTTGGTGCCAGACGGGGTGGTGTGAGTATCTCAGAAACTGCTGATCTCATGGGATTTACATGCACAACAGTCCCTAGAGTTTACAGAGAATGGTGCGAAAAACAAAAAACATCCAGTGAGCGGCAGTTCTGTGGGCGAAAATGCCTTGTTAATGAGAGAGGAGACATGCAGATGGTAGGGTCAGAATTTGCCGTAAACAACACGAATCCATGCATTCAGGCTGCTAGTGGTGGTGTAATGGTGTGGGGAATGTTTTCTTGGCACACATTAGGCCCCTTAATACCAATTGAGCATTGTTTAAATGGGGGTGTTCTAAAACCTTTGGCTGGTAGTGTATATATTTATATATATATATATATTTACTCTGGACTATTGTTACCTGCTGTACAAAAAATACTTTTGGCTGCACAGATGTTCAGCAAGAACTGCTATCTCACACCCTGGTCATTTTATATGTGTGCGGATGTGTTTATGAATTGTGTATATGTGTGTGGATGTGTTTATGAATTTATGAGTGCAGTGCAGTGGTGTGGTTGAGACTCTCCCACTCACATTAAACACACGCACTCCAAAAAAGTCAGTATAAGGTGCTGAGTCAAAGTGGCATATTAGAATTTGAAGAATAAGAATGGCACACTTATTTGATTCTCAAAAAATAAATTATAATGGTTTATTTGACCATGCAGGCATGTAAATGGCTCTCTCTCTCCCCCCGGCTCTCAGATGCAGACCTGAACATAGCACAAACAGCATGGGGAGACAGTGGCGTTTACGTCTGCTCCGTGGTCTCCTCCCAGGACCTCACAGGAAACAGCGAGGACTTCACTGAGCTCATTGTGCTGGGTGAGTCTCTTCGGGAACGTTGTTCGACACGCACGCACGCAGGCGCACATCACCTCTCCTGGAGAAGAACGGGGACCAGGTGAGAGCGAGCCTTCACGGACCCCGAAGCAGACCTGTCACTGATGAACCAATCAAGGAAGGTTTTTAATTTTTTGCCCATCCTGTAGCGGAACACTGTGTGATTGGTTCAAATCAATGAGTCGCTTGTGACATGTGACGGGCCTCCCTGCCTGTTGTAGACCTCACTCTCCTCGTCACTAATGAACGCGCATCGTTGTCTGGTCAACAACGCTGTCCCCTGCCTGAGGGACTGGCCCGCAAGGAGACCTGACTGTCTCCTTCCAAGAGCAAGGGACATGAACAGAGTGTGGGCATGTAGGGTGGAGGTTGCTGGGTGCTCTTGCATGGCGTCTGTGAGGCCCCAGGCGATCTCCAGGGTTTGTGTGCCCTCTGACTCATCAGTTTCTCTTTGAAGGATCAAAGGCTCGGCTGCTCGAGCCTTTTCTGCCAAATAAGGTTTGAGAGCGAGAGCGTTCGAGAATGAGAGAAAGATGGAGAATTAGCTTTGGGTGTTTGTGTGTGTGTGAGCAAGAAAGTGAGCATGAGCGTGAGTGTGGGTGTGAGTGTGTGTGAAAAGAGTGTTCTGGAGTCAGAGCCCAGGAACTTGGTCAGCTTAGGGAAAGGGCGGCTTATTCAGTAATTGTGGCTTTGTCTTTCTTTCGCAGAGAGAAAGTCTAATACTACAGACCTCCTGCCTGGCATTGACTTACTGGTCATGGAAGGTACTTTGTCTGCCCTTTCCTCCCAGCATTCTTTAGAGTAGTGTAGTGTGTGTCTCTCTGTGGGCACCTGTGTGTGTGTGTGTGTGTGTGTGTGTGTGTGTGTGTGTGTGTCTGTGTAGGCACCTGTGTGCGTGTGCGTGTGTAGGCACTTGTGCGTGCGTGCGGACACACTGAAACTTTCGGACCAGATTCATTTCATGCTGAGGGCTTTGATTCCTTCACAAGAGAAGCTTCACCTGAAACTTCAGCAAATGCAAGCATAGCAGGACGTTGTCCCATTTAGAAAAAAAAAGAAAATAGTTTTTAATACATTTGTTAAAGATTTTTACACTCTCTATATATTTAGATCCACCCTCCCCCATATGAGTCCACCGCTCGTCTCAACGAGGCAAGCACATTTTCCGAGGGCAGCGAACTCCGCTTTGTTCGAGATGGAATTTGCCCACCCTCATTCTGGAGACTCCCTTATGTGCTTCACGGCGGACCTGAGCCGGCTCACCCTCCCCCTAGGGCAGATAGCCAAACGTCACCCCCAATCGGGGCTAATGGCCAGGGCCGGTCTAGCAGAGAGGGGTTTCGAACTGCGTCCCTGATAGGCAGCGCACACTCGTTTTGGACCACACTCGTTAGACCGCTATGTTATCCGCCTTATTTCCGGAGTATCAATTTAACATTGTCTACCCATTCAAATATGCTGTATGAAATGCAAACATAATGAACATATTATATCCATCCATCCATCCATTATCTAAGCCGCTTATTCCTGGTCAGGGTCGCGGGGGGGGGGCTGGAGCCTATCCCAGCATGCGTTCCGGGCGAGAGGCAGGAATACACCCTGGACAGGTCGCCAATCAACATATTATATGTAATTGCAAAAGTTCAAAGCGTATCACCCACTTTGTTGGGTGGGAGGTAATTACTGTATCTCTTGTACATAAAGGTTGTATTCTACTGTACATATGGGTGAACTTGTACATGGGCACTTGCTAGCTAACTGGCATTTAGCTAATGTTAGTCCGTTGTCTTCATTTGTGGAAACTATGATTTAAGTTTTGTTTGTGGAAATTAAACGATGTTGCAAATGATTGTGAAATTGAAACCTTGAGAATGGGCAGGTCACATGGGGAACTGCTTGAGGAGTGAGGTGTGGGCTTTTTGCTTTGCTCTGTGGTTGCCGTTATTTTCAGCTGTAAGCAGAATATAGAAAACAAAAGGCCACTTTTGCTGGAACTAGCTCTGCTTAGTATACTGTTCCTCTGTTAAGGTTATAGGATTTGATGCCCCCCTCCGGTTTGATATTATTATTGATTAAAATTGTTATAATGTATACATCTATTTAAAAAAACATGGCATTGAAAATATGATTTGTGATGCTTTTTGGTCATTTATTGTTCATATAGTGAGGACACAAAAAATCTGCCAAGATATAAGTTCATAAAACATCAAGGAGTTCTTTACTAGAAGAGGTTGGCTCAATTCAATATTAAGACAAACAACCTTGTAGAAAAATAATGACATTTATTGAACATAACGTATGAAAATAGCAAAGTACAATTCAATACATTAATGAACAACAACTGTATGTGTGAATGCGTGTATGTATCTGTATGTGTGTGTGGGGCACGTCTTTGCGCAAGTTTAGTGAGGCGCGTGCGTGCGTGCGTGTGTGTGTGTGTGTGTGTATATGTGTGTGTGTGTGTGTGTGTGTGTGTGTGTATGTGTGTGTGTGTGTGTTCTCTAGCATGTGCGTGGGTCGTGCGCATGTGCTTGCACGCTTTAACCACGTGGGCACCGAGAACAAAGAAACAAGATGGAGGGAAGTTTGAAGTTGGGCTGTAACTGAAGTGAAATACAAGATGGCGCTTACTGCGCGCACCAGAATAACTGGCGTTATTGCATATTTTGAGATTGGAATGCCGGGTTAGTAGATAACAATACATGCAAGACCTGGGTCTACGTGTGGTGTATTTTATCACTAACACAGGCAGTCAGTGAGCAGCTGTGATAGCTACGAAAACAATGGTAAAAGCTATTGTACACAGTCATGAACTATGATACATTACAGCAATACTGTACCAACAGTTTGTACAGTCAGTACAGAACAAACAGTTTGTTGCTAATTGCTATGCCCAGATTATTACGGCTTGTTACACTGTTGTTTCGTTTGCTCCACGGTCAGCAGGGTTCCATGCGTTTCGGATTCAGAGGAGATGTGGGAATCTGGTCGCGACGTCTTCAGGTCCGATGTCTTTGCGGTGTCTCTCGCAAATGTTCACGTTTTAAGTGAAGTCTCTGGTTAGTTTTCCAGGGCGCAAAGTTGATTATCGGAGATTAGTTTTGAACGAGGGGGGGCTGGCCGCTTCTGTGTTCACTCAAATGTCAGATATTGTTAGCTGTATTCTTTCACAGCTCTTCCTCACCAGCGCCTAACAAGAGGCCTGTGAAGACATGCATGAGACACGTTCTCTGAACAGCAGCGGAATCCACAGAGCGCCGATTCCACAAATTTAGCTGCAAGCAACGCTAATTCGTGGAATCGGCGCTCTGTGGATTCCGCTGCTGTTTAGAGAACGTGTCTCGCACGTGTCTTCACAGGCCTCTTAGGCGCTGGTGAGGAAGAGCGACGCGAGGTCCTGATGATGGAAGGACCGAACAGAGCAGGACAAACCTGAGGGGACAGAGATAGAGAGAGCGCGAATGTTCTCTGATTTTATATGTTTGGCTGAGGTACGCATTTCCACTTTTACAGTATCGTCACTGTACGTGGAAATTTGATCCTAGGAGGCGGGACCGAATGACATCATGGGATATCCTTGTGCGTTGTAGAACTGTGTCAGGAGGTTGGATATGTGGTGGAGGAACTAAGGACTCAAAATTATATTAATAATTAATATACATAAATGTAGCCCAACAAAAAAATGTCTGTTAGCAGAAAAGGTAGGCAAGTTCTTGGTGTCTCTCGGTTCAGAAATAAAGAGGGATCCGGTAGGGCTAGGGGTTAATAACTCTGATCGGTTGTGGTTTCCGTCAGGTCAAAGGTCACGTGCGGCACATGACACACTCTGATCCAGAGGCAGTTTGGGAAATGCACCCTTGAAATCAAGTCCTATGTGTTAACTTAAGCATGCAGAGACCGCCATGTGTTTTCATACCTTAACGTGACCCTGAAAAGTGTTCTCCAGGATCCATACACTGATTGGCAGGGAGGGAGCATAAAAATGAACATGCCCCAGAGAAAGAAAGAAAGAACCATTGGCTGCAATCCCATCAAGATTGGGAGAGGGAGAGGGAGGGGAGGGGGGAGAGGGGGAGACTGGTGGGAGAGCGACGCAGGGAAATGGAAAATTGTGCAATTTCAGTTTATGTTTGCAGTCGGTCTGGTCTGGTAACCTAGTAACCCTAATATTAATGTGAAAGATGTGTGTGCACCATAGTTCTGCCTGAGGTAAAATTCACAGCTGACTGAAGAATAACCATACACAATACTGACTGGATTTGTTTTTGTGATGCTATGTCCCTCCTCTCCTCTCTCTGTCTATCCCCCTATCTCTCTCTCTCAGACTGGTTGCTGGTGGTGTTGGTGGTGTTTGGGTTCCTCCTGCTGCTGCTTCTCATAGGGATCTGCTGGTGCCAGTGCTGCCCCCACACCTGCTGCTGTTACATCAGCTGCCCCTGCTGCCCAGAGCGCTGCTGCTGCCCACGAGCTTGTGAGTACAACCCTGCACCACCACACACACCACCTTACACCACAACCCCACACACCACCTTACACCACAACCCCACACACCACCCTGCAGTACAACCCTGCACCACCCCACACACCACCCTACACACCACCCTGCAGTACAACCCTGCACCACCCCACACACCACCCTACACCACAACCCCACACACCACCCTGCAGTACAACCCTGCACCACCCCCACACACCACCCTACACCACAACCCCACACACCACCCTGCAGTACAACCCTGCACCACCCCACACACCCTACACCACAACCCCACACACCACCCTGCAGTACAACCCTGCACCACCCCACACACCACCCTACACCACAACCCCACACACCACCCTGCAGTACAACCCTACACCACAACCCCACACACCTCCCTGCAGCACCACCCCACATGACCACCCCACACCACAACCCCACCCCACACTATGCTACCCCACACCACCACGCACTACCCCAAATCACACACCCCACACACCACCCACACGATCCCACAGGTTGACACAGCATTTTGTGGTCAGGAAGAGAAGAGTAGATTTGAATCATCCTTTGAGTACAAAACAAAGTACCAACAAATACCTATTCTGATTGTTGTATGAAACTCCCTTGCATTACATACATTACAGGTATTGAGCAGACACTCTTATCCAGAGCGATTTACACAGCTTTACATTTCTTAATATACAATCCATTTATACAGCTGGATATTTACTGAAGCGATTCAGGCTAAGTACCTTGCTCAAGGGTACGACGACAGTGCCCCACCTGGGAGTCGAACCTGCAACCTTTACCCAGTTATAAGCCCAGTTCCCTAACCGTTAAACTAAACTGCCATGCAACGATTCTGAAACGCAGTAACCTGTCCCCCTCTCACCCTTCAGTGTATGAGGCAGGAAAGGCTGTGAAATCGGGCATTCCCCTCAGCCAGTACGCCCCCACCATGTACGCCCCCAGCATGTATGCCCAGCCGCAATACGGGGCGGGGATGAACCCACCGGCGATCCCCATGCTGCCGGTTCCCCAAGGCCTCACCGCACCGCCCAATGGCTACAACCGAGACTACGATGGTGCCAGCTCGGGTGAGTGTCATCTCAGTGATTTTTCTATTCCATGGCTATTCCATTCCATTTCTATTCTGTTCTATTTAAGGGTTTTCTATTCCAGGTTTTCCATGGCAGACAGGTGGCTCTCTGTTGAAATAAAACTTGTGATTGTTACCAAAAGAGATCATTTTAGGGGAACCGGAAAAACTGCTGCCCTTTTTGCCTTTCTGTAATTACTCATTGTGGTTTTCTCTCAATTTGTCTCCTGTTACTTTCCAACCTGTCCGCACATCTGCACAGAATTTGCCTGATTACTTCTGAATCGTTTGGCGATGAGCAGAATCAAATGTTGACTCTCTGTTTCCATTCAGCTTAAGCTCGCTACCATATACACTACCGGTCAAAGGTTTTAGAACACCTCAATTTTTCCAGTTTTTATTGAAATTTACGCAGTTTAATGTTTCAACGTACAAAAACCCTGTGTGATGAACCGAAGATTTAAAATTTTGATTCATCGGTCCAGAAGACCTTACAGTCTTCAATAGTCCACTGACGGTGCGTCATGGCCCAGGCAAGCCTCTTTTTCTTATTTTGCCATCTTAGCAATGGCTTTCTTACTGCCACTCGACCTGTCAAACCTGCAGCTCGAAGTCTTCTCTTCACAGTTGAAACTGAGACTTCCTTACTTCCACCAGTGTTAAGCTGTGCTTGAAGCTGTTGTCCTGTGAGCCGCCTATCACGCAAGCTATTGACTCTCAGAAACTTGTCTTCTGATTTTGTTGTGGCTTTCGGTCTGCCAGACCTCTTCCTGTCAGTTTCCAGGTGCCTTTTGATGGTGTAGGAAACTGTACTCACTGACACCTTGGACTTCTTTGCAATTTCTCTAAAGGAAAGACCTACACTTTTGGGGTTATAATGGTCTGTCTGTCTTTCTTTGTCAATTGCCCTTTTCTCTCCATTATGATAGCAATATACTACTTCCTGCAGTGTCCAAATAATGCTTCAGAGGGTATAGTGACACAGTCTGTTCCAACACTGCTTTTATACAGACAGAGGGTTTGTAAGTAATCAACAAAAGTTAGGAATTGTTTGCATCAACTTTCAAGGCTTAATTTACTTCCATTGCTGCAGAACAGCTGTAAGGTGTTAACCCATTACTTGTTCCCTGAAAAGGGCCTTTTTTTAATAACTCTGAAATGTACATTATTTTTCAGTTTTTGGTAATCTAAATTATTTTTTATTTTTTTAAACCTCTGGCAGTTTACCGTTAACTTTGTACCATTTCAGGTTATTCACTGGACTTGAACTGCTTAAATTTCAGTAAAAACTGGAAAAATTGGGGTGCAAATTCCAAGCTCCTCCGATGAGCTATGAAAAACCATTTCGGTGCAATATTAAGCTCCCTCAGTAGGGCTTGTAAACTTGAAAGGTGGTCTTATTGTGACTCACTATTGTTTAATCCAGTGGTTGACTCTTGTGACTGAGCATATGGCATATGGTTTACATTGTTTTCATGCTCATCAAACCATTCAGTGATCACTGTGTGCACTATGGATGGGGGCATTGTCATCCTGGAAGAGACCACTCCCACCAGAATAGAAATGCTTCACCATAGGATGAAGGCAATCACTCAGAATGGCTTTATATTTATTGAGGTTTACCTTACCCTCTAAGGGGTTGAGTGGGCCTAAACCATGCCAGGAAAATGCTCCCCACACCATAACAGAGCCACCAGAACCCTTAATTTGCTCCAGTATTTCCTTTGTTTTGGCAGCTTACCTGTAGGTAAATTAGGTTTGTGACACCCGGACACAGTCGGGCATACATCACAGGGAATCCCATCATTTGCACTTCATTGTTTGGGATGGAAAAGCACCATTTTGCCCCCCTACGCCCCCACAAGTTTGTCTGTGGTGCTACTGAACATAGCACAAATTTGGATTGAAACGGGGCCATTGCTTCCTCCGCCACTGTAAATGTTACTCACGCGAACCTTTCCCTTTGCAGTTGGCCAGGGGTCCCAAGTGCCTTTGCTGCAGGACAGCGGGCCAAACTCAAGTAAGTGATTTTACATTTGCATTTTAACAGACCCTCTTATCCAGAGCGACACAGCTCACATGTCTTCACATACAATCCATTTATACAGCTGGGTATTTACTGAAGCAATTCGGGTTAAGTACCTTTGCTCAAGGGTATAGTGCCAGTTCCCCACCTGGATATCTAACCTGTTCGAAGCCCAGTTCTCTAGCCACTACACTACACTGCTGATTTAAGAACAGTCCCGCTTCACTTCACACCTCTATTTAGGAGTGCTATTTTTCCCCCACTTATCCAGAGTGACTGCCATTGTATCCTTGAGTACATTGCTCAAGGATAGGACGGCAGTGCAATTGAACCTGCAGCCTTTAAGCCCAGGTCCCTAACCACTATACAACATTGTCACCCCGTGTAAGGAAAGGAGAGCATATACCTGCATATTGACATTTAAAATTGGCTGTGCATGAAAAGCCTCTTTCTCTCTCTCTCTCTCTCTCTCTCTCTCTCTCTCTCTCTCTCTCTCTCGCCCGTGCGCGCATCAGAGATGGGGGGGGGAGATTGTGACGAAGTAGCTCGTCACTAGTGAGCGGCAAGGTCAAACACACACACACACACACACCGTTTTCTCAGTTGGACCCTCATGCGCGCCATTTTCATTCATACAAGTCCGTTTCAACACCTCACTCATTTCGCCATTTATTTAAACAGGAGCTAAGCTAGCTAGCTAAAATACTACTGAAAATATTATCTCTAAACATAACTGCGCTAACTGTACATTCGCGAAGTGCACACGCACTTTGTATTTTGCATTCCAAACATATTTTATTTTACTTTGCATTCTTTTTGGGAGTAACTGCACATTACCTTGTTGCTTCCGGGTTTGTTACTGCTGCGCCAGCACTTCCTGATTCCTACAGGTAGCGTAGGACCCAAACTGAGCCAGGGAAACCGGAGCTGGCTTTATTGTGCCTGACTCCAATGTTGGCGCATGCAAAGTTCTAGCAATTTGGGAAAACCCATTGAAGTAGGGGTTTTCCAAGGAAATTGTATTAAAGGGAAATAAATTGTGGAAAATGAAAGTGCATTATGATAATGTTTAGGTTGCAGGTTCCTCATGAATGTTATTCTGCACTATAAAGTAATAGAAATGGAAAACAATAATATGATGAAGATAATTGATTATTGACAACCCATGTTTTTGTGTTGGATTGGTTGGGGGAAGGGGCTACTTGTATAAAGTAGCTCTGCCTCTGCCTCAGGGGGAGAGAAGCTGGGATTGAAGTAAGAATAGGTCCTTTAATGTGGAGGGACAGATTTGCAGAAAACAAGTTCATGAACGTTTACCTTGTTTTTGTGAGTTTGTTGTTTTGTTTTGTCTGTTTAAAAGTCGACAACCACTGTAAATATCCTGCACTCTATAAATAAACACCAACACTGGTTGGGGGAAATATCAACTCGGCTGCGCCATCTATATTTGTTTGAAACCTGTGCCTTTGTATTCGGCAACGTTACCCACGCCCAGACGAGGGCGTGAGATTTGGTGTCAGAAGCGGGATGGCCAGCCGGAGGAAGCAGATTAATCCATTAAAGAGAGCGGGGCTCCGAATCCTGCCTGGCCGGAGGCTGCTAGAGGAGCCGGCGTCGACATCAGAAGAGGAGGAGGCGGCGGCGGCTATTGGCGGTGGACTACTGATAGAGAAAGAGGAAGAGAACATGTCATCGGAGGGGGAGTGGTACGACTCTGGGGATATGGGGGCACGCCCAAAGGTTAACCCACAGCATGCAACTGTGGCTCCACCTCCAGAGGCAGAAATTGTGACACTCCTGAGAGACTTTTTAACTACCCAACAAAGGCGAGAAGACGGTCTGAGAGAAGAGATCCAGGGTCTGAGAACTTCATTCTTGGGGGCCCAAGCAGGGGCCCGGGAGACAGTCTTAGAGAGTCCGAGGATGGCGCTTCCTACTCCCGCCCCACGATGCCGAGGTGCGAGACCAACCCAGTCCTCACCAATACCCAGCTCTACCTTGGTAGTAGCTACCTCTACATCCACCACTTTGCCAAGAGCTGAGAGGGGTATCTGAAAGAGCCGAAGATGCCTCTGTACCAGCAGGGGAGGATATGGAGAATTACTTACTCCCGGTTCGAGAGAATGGCCAAGACATGGGTCTGGCCTGAGGGGCAGTGGGCCTGCCGACTGGTTCCTCTCTTGACAGGCAAAGCCCTTGAAGCCTACACAGCGATGGATGAGGAGAGATCAGACGTGTACAGAGACCTCAAAGAAGCACTGCTCAGGAAGTTCGACATCACCCCAGAGACTTACCGACTGCGGTTCCGATTGATAACAGCCCCACCTGGAGAGACGCCGAGGGAAACCTACGACCGGCTAAAAGGACTGTATCGTCGCTGGATGCATCCTGAAATTCACAGCAAGGAGGAGATTGGCGAGACGGTGATCCTGGAACAGCTGCTGAAGGTTCTGCCACATGACATGCGCATCTGGGTCAAGGAGCACGAGCCTAAGGATGGAGTGACCGCAGCTAAGCTGGCAGGGCAGTACCACGATGCTCATCGAGGAACCCCCCCTGGTCCTCAGCGTCAGCCCTCCTACCACAGCAACCCCACCAGAAGCCGAGAAACCTGGGACAACAGCGGCAGACCAGGTACCAGGGGTCCAGTTGGGGGTGGGAGAGGAGAGATCCGGGGTCATGCAGGTGCTGCAACCTATGGCATCATTTGTTTTCATTGCCAACAGTCGGGTCATAAAGCCTCAGTTTGCCCTCTGAAAAAGCCCAAACTGTCCAACTTCTGTTATGTTCCCAGAAAGGAGGAAATGACTGAACTGAACACTATCACTGAGGTCTGGGCACAACCATATCTTCCTGTTGCCGTTAATGGACGATCAATTCATGCATTACTGGACACTGGTAGTTCTCTGTCATTAGTAAATAAATGTTGTGTTGAGGAAGGCAGTATTAACTATGGTGAACAGACACCAGTGCAGTGTGTCCATGGCGACCAGAAGTGTTACCCGATGGTGGATGTAAATGTAGCACTGAATGACCATGTCTTTCTGCTACGGGTGGGTGTGTAGGAGAATCTGCCAGTGGAGATGATCCTGGGGAGGGATGTTCCGGTTTTGCCTGAGCTGTTGAGGAAAAGGGAAAATAATATACTGTCATGTCCTGTGATAACCCGTTCCAAAGCTGCTGCCGGTCTTGAGCCCTTACCTTCCATGTGTGATAGTCTGTGTGAGGGGGGGAGCAAGGGTCCTCGGAAATCCCGGCGGCAGCGCCGCCGAGAGAAATGGTCGGGCGCCCCTGAGTCAGTAGGGGAGGTCCCAGACCAGATTCCAGATCCACAGTGGGAGATTCCTGGGGACATACGGGTCTTACAAGTGTCTGACCCTTCTATTTCTTCACTGTTTGAGACAGCCTTAGAAGGGGGTGAAAAGGTTGCACTCAGTGGGGAACGTTATATCATTGAAGATGACATTCTGTACATTGTGAGTGAATCAAGTCAGGACAAACGAATCGTTGTACCCACCTGCTGCAGACCCATTGTTCTACACCTGTCACACACTATACCATGGGCAGGTCACCTAGCAACACAGAAAACATACCTTAGGGTAGGTTCACATTTTTTCTGGCCAACTATGTACAAAGATGTGCAAACATATTGCCAGAGCTGTCCCGAGTGCCAAAAGACAGCTAGTGTTCGCAAGGCTGATCGGGCGCCGCTGCACCCTCTACCAGTCATCGGTACCCCTTTCCAGAGGATTGCTATGGATATAGTGGGGCCCCTGGAGAAGAGCAGTTCAGGACATGAGTTCATTCTGGTGGTCTGCGACTATGCAACTCGCTTTCCGGAGGCCTTTCCTCTCCGCAGCACAAAGACGCCCCAGCTCATCAAAGTCCTCATTCCTTTCTTTGCTCGTGTTGGAATTCCAGAAGAGATCATTACAGATCAAGCGTCCAACTTCAACTCCAAACTCATGAAGCAGCTACATGCAGAACTTGGGATAAAAGGTATCCGCACCACACCATACCATCCAGAAACTGATGGATTGGTTGAGAGATTTAACCAGACGCTGAAGTCTATGCTCCGTAAGTTTGTCGCCGACACAGGACGGGACTGGGACAAATGGCTACCATTTGTGCTTTTTGCCTACCGGGAAGTCCCACAGGCATCAACAGGGTTCTCGCCTTTTGAGCTGCTCTATGGTCGTCCGGTCCAAGGTCCTCTTGAACTCTTGCAGAAGAGCTGGGAAGCAAGACCACCTGCAGGTGAAAATATTTTATCCTACGTTTTACAGATGCGGGACCGCCTTGAAAAGTACCGCAGTGAGGCCCAGGAGAACCTAGCAAAAGCACAGAAGACCCAAAAAGCATGGTATAACCAGCATGCACGACACCGAGAGTTCCAAGCCGGACAGAAGGTGTTACTATTGCTCCCAACATCTACCCACAAGTTGCTGGCTAAGTGGCAGGGCCCCTTCAAGGTGGTGAGGAAGGCAGGGCCAGTCACTTATGAGGTTGCACATCCAGACAAGGGGAAGGCCACACAAGTCTACCACATCAATCTACTGAAGGAGTGGAAGGAGCGTTCAGGGGAATCAACTGCTTCTGAAGAGAAAACAATAAAAACTGCCTTGATGGTGCGCAGGATTGAGGAAGAAGATGAGGATGTAGACTTGTCAAACCTGATCCAGCCACAAGGGGCAGATCTGAGTCACCTTCCAGAGGGGCGGCAACAAGATCTTCAACATAGTCTTGCAGAGTTTCCTGCTCTATTCTCCGAAATGCCTGGGAAGACTCTAATTACAGAACATGTCATCCGACTGAATGAGACGACCCCAATAAGGCAACGGCCTTATCGAGTACCTGAGCGCCTGGTGAGGCTATTGAAGAAGGAAATTGAACTCATGAAGGAGTTAGGGGTCATTGAACCATCGGATAGTGACTGGTCAAGCCCCCTGGTGTTAATCCCCAAGAAAGATGGCTCCCTGCGTGTTTGTATGGATTTCCACAAGTTAAATGCAGTGTCCCGATTTGACGCCTATCCAATGCCTCGTATCGACGACTTGCTGGAGCGCCTGGGTAAAGCACATTTAATTACCACTCTAGATTTGTGCAAGGGCTACTGGCAGGTGCCCCTGGAAGCTGCGTCGCGGGAGTATACCGCCTTCCGCACACCATCTGGCCTTTTTCAGTTCACTGTCATGCCGTTTGGGTTGCACGGAGCTCCAGCAACATTCCAGCGTCTGATGGACACTGTACTTCAAGGGTGTGATGACTACAGTGCTGCTTACCTTGATGATGTGGTCATTTTCAGTACCACCTGGAGTGATCATTTAATTCATCTCCGTGAGGTGCTGGGAAGAATCCAGAAGGCAGGTCTGACCTTGAACTCCCGGAAGTGTGCCTGGGCCAGGGAGGAAGCCCAGTATTTAGGATATCAACTGGGACGGGGTGAAATCTCCCCACAAGTGGACAAGGTGGAGGCCATACAGAACAGTCCAAGACCACGGACGAAGAAACAGGTACGATCCTTTCTGGGCCTCGTTGGATGGTATCGACGTTTCATCCCACAGTTTGCAACTATCGCAACTCCACTCATCAACCTCACAACCAAAGCTGCCTGCAATCCAGTGAAATGGACAGAGGAATGTGAGCAAGCCTTCATTCACCCTCAAAACGCACCTCTGTACGCAACCAGTCCTAAAGAGCCCTGATTTTGAGGACCGTTTCCTGGTCCAAGTGGATGCTTCAGGGGTAGGGATTGGAGCAGTATTAGCACAGGGTCAAGAAGGTGAAGAGAGGCCAGTTCTCTTTCTGAGCCGCAAGCTGCAACCTCGGGAAACTCGCTATTCGGCAATTGAGAAGGAATGCCTGGCCATAAAGTGGGCACTTGACAGCTTGCAGTACTATCTGTTGGGACGAGAATTTGATCTGGACACAGATCACAGAGCCCTCACCTGGATTAACTCCATGAGGGACAAGAATTCCAGAGTGACCCGATGGTACCTGGCATTACAGCCTTACAAATTCCGGATACGACACAAAGCGGGAAAACAGAACCTGATTGCCGACTACCTTTCCCGCATACCAGACCTGGTGGTCTCTGGAGAGGGGGAAAGTAATTGAACCTGCAGCCTTTAAGCCCAGGTCCCTAACCACTATACAACATTGTCACCCCGTGTAAGGAAAGGAGAGCATATACCTGCATATTGACATTTAAAATTGGCTGTGCATGAAAAGCCTCTTTCTCTCTCTCTCTCTCTCTCTCTCTCTCTCTCTCTCTCTCTCTCTCGCCCGTGTGCGCATCAGAGATGGGGGGGGAGATAGATGGGGAGAGAGTGAGGTGAGAGAGAGAGACGGGAGAGATAGTGAGAGAGTGTGTGTGAGAGAGTGAGACGGGGAGAATTCTTGTAAAGAAACCACAGAAATATCTTCAAGGTTCCTCATGCGAAAAATATAGTAAAATTAAATTAAAAAACCCAATGATAATCATAAAATGGAGCAATTAAAACAACAAAGAAGTATTTCCTTGTTTATATCAACCTACCCTCCCCCTACTGCCTGGAAATACCAGTCATGCCTTAAAAAGAAAAAAGAAAAAAAAGTGTTCCTTTCCCCATCTGTGGAAGTGTCTGGGAAGTACCGAAAAGCCCTAACAGCCCCTGCCCGCCCCCTACAGCACGCAGTGGGTACCGCATCCAGGCGAACCCAGAAGGAAACCCCACCAGAGTACTGTACTACATGGAGAGAGAGCTGGCTAACCTGGATCCTACAAGGCCCGGGGATTCATCGGGGAACTACAACCGCAGTGAGTGTATTTATTTGTTAGTTTATTTGTCAGGGACATAGCAAAAGCATTGTTACAATGTTAAAAAACAACCATCTGGCGCATTGCTTTAAGTTAACCTGTCCCCAATAACCTACAGAGACTACAGAGAATATGTTCACCAATCTCATAAAATTTGATAGAAGACGACTTCTTTATCAAGGGTGTGAATAAAAATGTCTTTAGATGAATCCTAAATTGAATTCACTTCTTTAGATGATCTTGTTTTAATTCTTTAATTCATGTTAAAAAGTGAAGGGGAAGTGTCTAATTCTACAGTACATGTACATTCAGCATGTATTGTTTTGTGAAGGGTTTTTGAGTATAGGCCCTCATGCCAAATAGAATCGAATGCCTTCTTAAAATCAATGAAGCATGCAAACATGACCCAATAAAGGTGGGTTTAAACTCAAATTCCCTCCCTGTCCCTCTCCACCTCTCTCCCACCGCCTGTCCCCCTGCCCCCTCCCTCTCCGTCCCTCTCCGTCCCTCTCCGTCCCTCTCCACCTCTCTCCCACCACCTGCCCCCCTGCCCCCCTCCCTCTCTGTCTCTCAGTGGATGTGATGAGTGAGGTGAGCTCCCTGCACGATGGGCTGGACCCCCGGAGCAGAGGCCGGGCCCAGCCGCCCCCGCTGGCCACGGTGTTCGACCAGGACGAGAACATGAGCACCATCAGCAGCGTGTCCCAGCAGGGCCGCCACGATGCCTACCCCAGGCGCGGCGACGGGTATATGCCCGCCCGCGGCCGCGCCCGCTCCATGGACAACCTGGACGACATTGGCCGCGGTTACCGGAGCGACCGCGACAACTACCCTCCCGACCGGCGTGAGGGTGGAGCTAGAGGAGGCAGGAGAGGGTGAGTCTTCCATTCTCTCCTTCCCTTTCTCCCTCCCTCCCTCTTTCTCCTCCTCTCCCTTTCTCTCCTCTCTCTCTCCCTTCCTTCCCTCTCCTCCCCCCCTCTCTCTCTCCTTCTCTCTCTCCTTCTCTCCCTTCTCTATCACCCTCTCCTCCTCCCCCTCTCTCTCTCTGTCCCTCTATCTCCTCCTCTCCCACTCTCCCTCCTCTCTCCTCTCCCCCTCTACCTCCTCTCTCTCTCTCCCTCTTTCCAGAGCCAGATGTGGCAGGAGAGGGTGAGTCCTCCATTCCAATCCATACTGTGCAGTGTGAATGTATCAGCATGTATCCCCATTAGTGGCTGAGCACAGTGGCCTCGCCAGGAATTTGTGCGCAAAACTGTAGATTAACAGTCATAAAACATTTCAGGGGAGGTTTAAACCCCAAATCCCCCTTGGCTACTCTAGTGACAGATAATAACTAATAAACTGTAATGATAAAGCCCTTTCCAGGTAATAATTTAAAAATATTAACCCACAGAATAAAGATAAATGAAAGTAATAACTATACATATTTTAAGAAGGCATCCACTTTGTTTTCACAGAAGTACAGTACATCTTATTCATTGATTTGTGGAAGTTGTTTTGGCCCCTATGCACCATTATAAAAAATATAATATCTGCCTCCATGGAAGTAGCTTTCAGTTATCAGTCTTGAGTGAACAATGTTGCATGTAGTAAAAAAAAAACCTTCTTGAGCTCCTTGAGAATTTTTTTTCCTTTTCCGTCTCTGATAAACCCCCCTTTCAGATCGGACGACGGGCAGAGCAGCGGGCGTGGTGGCTACGACCGTAACCATGACGACCCCAGGAGGCGGGACCACTCCCCCGACGACCGTCGGCGTGGCGGAGGAGGAGGCTACCAGGGCAAGCGCAGCCGTAGCCGTGACGACCTGATGGACCTGGAGCGGGGGAGGGGGAAGGGCGGGCGGGACGCCTATGATGACAGCTTCCTGCGGGAGGCCATGGAGAGGAAGAAGCTGGGCGAGCAGCAGAGGGCTCGCAGCCGGGACCGGCTGGACAGCGAGAGCGACCGCTCGGAGCGCGGGAGGGGTCCCCGGGGGCCCCCTGCCCTCCCGATGTCCCCACCATCCGGCTACCCCGACCGGCGGCGGTACAGCGACGATGGCCGCCTTCCGCCCCCTCCCCCACCCTACAGTGAAGACGAGAGCGTGACTTCATCCAAGAAGAGTAACCTGCGTAAGGTGAGGCAATGGGGAATTAGTCCCTGAGCACGAGGGGTGCGCTTGGCCATGACTGTGTGTGCGTTAATACGGGCGTAACTGTGTATTCGTATGTGTAAGCACATAATAATGTGTGTGCGCGCGCTTGTGTGCATTCCTGTGTGTGATTGTGTTTGTGACTTGATGTGAAAGATGTGGTTATTGTCTTTTTAATTGTAGTTCACTTCCTTTTGTAGAGATCCTAGTAATATGAACTCTGCTGTATGCATACCTTGACAGCTTAATTTAAGCTAGTGATTAAGTTGCTGAGCCGTGCGTCCCTGTGCCTTTCAGAATGGAGCCGTGAGCCGGGAGAGCTTGGTGGTGTGAGGCCTGCAGAGGATGGATGGATTCCCCGTGAACCCATGTTGACGAGGAAGTTTTATTGTGGGTGTTGATGTTTGTGTCACAGGGATGGCCTAAGCCTGTGTAAATAGCCTAACATTGCAAAGTTTTGATATTAAGAATTTTTTTATTCCCGTCCCAATTTAATGTACTTAATGTTTTTAATTAGTGTTTTATAGTAGCTTGAGACTGTGGCTCAGTGTATATAGGTTTTTGTTAGGGATTACAGTAGGGGAACGGGGGTTTTAAATTGAAATGCATTTTAAATGTTTGAACATTTTGTATTCCTAAGCTTATGCATCTAACCTTTTTAACCCATTTTGTGTACTTGTACTAAAAATGTTAAATGACAAAACTGATGTTTTGTGTTGTTTGCAATGAACATCTGGACTGTATCTACTGAAATGAAGAGATGTGAAATGTTCTTTTCTTAATGGAAATTGATTGCGTTCTTATTTCAGCCCTTCAGGTTAAAAACAGGTGCGTAGATCAAACTAATTATGTAACTACATTAATATATTATGTGCACTCAATGTTTTTTAGTTAAGACGAGGCTAAGGATTCAAACATTTCGGCATGCTGCCTTCATCAGTGAAATTGTGGTGATATTCAAAAATGTGATGCACGATTCCCATTAGCATGTTACACTGCTAACCGTTTGAATCTTTAGCCTCATCGTAGGCAATTTTTACAAAATGAAAACGGTTGTGAAATATATTTTTTAAAACCGATGTTTTGAACAATGTTGTACATTCACAGAACAACAACAACGCATAAATATTAGCAGTGCGGTGGGGCTGCGGGTGGCCCAACCGTAAAGGCGCTCGCCCGGAGTGCAGATTGCCCACTGCAGCCAGGGTTTGATCATGGAGTCCTGTTCGGGGCCGGCGATTGACTGTCCGCCCCAGGGGAGGGGGGAGGGAAGCCCACATGAGCTCGCTGCATGTAAAAGTGTCCCGCAGTTACGGTCGATGGCTTGGTGGGTTCTGTCTTGGAGGAGGCGGTTCACCACCTACTGTCACCGCCGGTCCCAGAGCTGTGGCAGCGAGGGGGTGGCGGGGATAGTTGAAGCAGAAAGGGGTACAATTCGCCATAAAAAGAAGGGGAATAACCAGAAACAAAAAAAAGATCAATATTATCTGTATGGATTTAAGCTACTAGTATTATTCTGTGTTGTACATTAATAGCTTTTTTTGTGATGTTTAGACGAAATTTTCAGTCTGAGAAGGGTAAAGGTTTTCCCGTCTGAAGCTTTATTCCTCTTTTCTGTATAAATGTAATTGTGTACAGTTTTATAATCAAACAGACATACAATAGACATGAATTAGGTGCTCATTGTTTTACGACAAACTACAGTTTCCAATAAAGCATTTTTTTTAAGTCTAGATCTTTTTTTTCCCCCACCTAGTAAGTTGTGAATTGGCTTATCAGATGTTAGTGAACTCAATGTAGAAATGCTCTTGGCTTGAGTAGTTAATGTAGAGTCTCAATTAGATCACAAGACTCTACTCAGACCTGCCAATACAATTGAATGTTAAATGTTATTTTAATGCATTTTTAACACTAGTGTGTAATTATACTGTAATGTAATCATGTTTGGGCTTTCAGAGCAATGTAGGCTTTTGATTTAACATGTAACGTCTCCCCAGCGTCTTAAATGCAAACACTGCTATTCGCATCTGCTTTGAGGGTTGTGGCCACCTGCCAAATTCAACTTTAAAATGAAGACAGGGCCACATACGTACTTGCTTCACATATTTTAGTGACGAGTCATTGTATCCAGGTGCAGTCCCATCTCCTGCCACTGGGGGCCGCTGCCTCTTCGTCTGGTTAGAAGGCAGCTGTGGAATGCTCAGAATCCACCTTGGAGCGTTCGGCATGCCCACACTCACGGGGGACAGCCCAGACCGCATCGCCACACACGTATGTGGTCTGTCTGCCCTGATGCCGCTCTCCACGCTGCAACCACTGCACAGCAGTGTCGTATAGTGCTCCAGGAGCTGGGTTCTGACACTCCAGATCTTGCTTCAAATCCCCAGTGGGGGATACATCATTGTACCACCTTTAGCAGGGCACATAATCGAATTGCTTCAGTAAAATATGTTCAGCGGTATAAATGGATAATATGTTTAAAAAAAAAGCAACTTGATAACCGTCAATTGCTCTGGATGAGAGCATATTTATACATAATAAATATCCAATTTCCCACCACGTACTCAGTGCTCCACTTCTATTTCTCATACCAGCACCTCCAGTATCTATCTAATCCCACATTTTCCAGGGACCCATAATCTTACCCTTGCAGGAGCCCTTCAGGACTGGATACTTGTATTTCTTTCAGTAATCCCTTTTGAAGGCCATCAGGTTTTGCCCTCAATGTACAAGTATTTTTCCTTTCCCTCCACCATTTCTCTCTCGCTCCTGCCCTCTTCCTCCCTGTCACCCCATTTTCTTGGCATCCTACTCCAGTTTATTTGGAGATATTTGAGACTGTAGGCCCCACACAGGCAAGTGCATAATGTTCTTCAAAAGAGCTTTAAATGTAAGACATTAAATATAGCAAGTATTAACAAAAGGGTTTTTTAAATATTTTTTTACCCCTGCAGGTTGCCTTTTAGGAGATTTCTAAAGAGCCACTTACCATGTCGTTTTATGTGGTTTGACTCACTACCTCAGGGTTTTCCCCCTCCCCCGAACTCTTCCCTAGCTCAAGAGTTAACCACAAATATTTGTTTTAACCTCTTAAAAATGTATCTGAAGCATTCAAATAAAAACTTAAAATGTAATATTACTTCCTTTATAAAATAGAAGGAATGAGTTTCTTCTATTTTAGGAATGGTGTTACCCCACCGGAAGAGGTGCTGTAACACCCTCTTGTGGAAGACGGCCAGTAATTCTGCGGTCCTGACTGAGAGTGGAAGGTCATTCCACCACCGGGGGGTCAGGACAGAGAAGAGGTGAGGCCACGAGGACTGGCTGTTGGGCGCCCAAAGGGTCAGGGCAGTCAATTGGTCAGAGGAGGCAGCGAGGAGCAGTCTAGTTTGGTTGTAAGGTGTGATCAGTGTTTGATATTAGTTTGATATGTATATTGCTTCCGTGTGAAATCTGTTTTCTTCATTATTTGCCAGTCTGCTTTTAATGATACAAAAATGATTTCCTGATGGACAATTTTGCTCTTTATCTTAAATTAAAGTCTCTGGATAGCTTTATGAGATATGATACTTATTTTAGTGCATGATATATAGGCTTACATTTATTGTAAGCAACACATGCATATCAATTGTCCAATATGTGTGATTGTGTCCTGTTGAGTTATCCCTAAGGCCTAAAGCTTGGCAACTCGATTAACTGGGCATTACATCTATAGTTGAATTTATGTGTATTTTTCCCCTTGCAGTGGCATGGTGGCAGTTTGCTAGAACTGGACCAGTAGTGAAGAGATCTACAATGAGTGTAGAGGTTATTAAGCATACAAGTGTTTGTTACCAGGGATAGGCACTATTCTAAATACTAGAATAGTTTAAACCTCTTTTCCACCTGCAAAGCAACATACGTCTCTTCACCATTTTGATTGTCGGTCATAGATATATATTTCTGAGACGTATTTTCTATTTTTATTTATTTGAACTAAATCCATTTTAGTGTATTTTTGCCCAACCCTGTTTGTTATTAGTTCCAGTTTCAAAAATGTAAGTGTAAATGTAAAAATGTCAATCCAACTTCAATATGTAGATAAAGAACAGGTTAAACCATTACATTTGATTCTACAGTATTTGGTCCTCTGCATGTACAGGTAACCTTCAATATAAAGGAAATACCTTGTGTGTCTTTATAGGGTGTTGGGCCACCACAAGCTGCCAGACCAGCTTCAATGCACCTTGGCATAGATTCTACAACTGTCTGGAACCCTATTGGAGGGATGCAACATCATTCCTCAATGAGAAATTCCATAATTTGGTGTTTTGTCGATGGTGGTGGAAAACGCTGTCTCAGGTGCCGCTCAAGAATGTCCCATAAGTGTTTAATTGGGTTGAAATCTAGTGACTGAGACAGCCAAGGCATGTGGTTTACATTGTTTTTATGCTCATGAAACCATTCAGTGACCACTCCTGCCCTATATATATATATATATACACTGTATATATATATATATGCCATTTAGCAGATGCTTTTATCCAAAGCGACTTACAGTATTGAATGCATACATTTTTCAGGATATGTGGTCCCAATGGGAATTTTACCCACAACCTAAGCATTGCCAATGCCATGCTCTACCTACTGAGTCACACAGAACCACATGCCCTGTGGATGGGGACATTGTCATCCTGAAAAAGACCACTCCCATCAGGAGACCACTGCTCCATCATACACTGAAGGTGATCTAATGGGTGGACTTAAACCATGTCAAGAAACTGCACCCAACACCATAACAGAGCCCTTTTGTTTACTCAAGTGGTTCCTTTATTTTGGAAGTTACCTGTATATAATTGCCTGTGGCCTTTCACGCTTTTTCAGAAATTATTCAGCACTGGCAAGAATCATAATTCAGTTTACTGTAAGGGACATGTGAACATGGGTAGGGTGAGGTAAAAGCTGTGAACCGTTTGATTTGATTCATCATACAGCTTAGTGTTGGTATTGGCTGTATGGGAGTTAAACCACAGTGTGGCCTGACATAGCTTACAGCAACTGTAGCAGACCCCACAAGACTACAAGTACTTAACATCCCACCAAGAGTGAGGAAACACGTCACCGCCAAGTAGCTTGCTGCAACCCGACTAGCACAACACCAGCACTTCACAGCCCGGAGCCTTTCCAACAGGCCACGCATGTCATAACACAAGAACCCCATACAGGGGGAAAATCACAAACTGCAAAATCCAGTTAAGATATATATATTTTAAAACCCGTCCAGTGAAAATACTATTTTAAATATGAAAGTATGAATATTTCTAGCTTAAAATCAAATTATTTATTTTTAATTTTTTTAGAAGAAAGCGTGTTCTGTCTGAGGTCCTGTGTGACTGTTGTGTGTGCAGGATAGAAGTATCTATGCGCTTCAATACACAATAATATGTATGAATTATCAGTAATATTTGGAAGAGGATGAAAAGTGGAAGATGCAAATAAGACAGTTCAGTGTCCCCCAACCCCCCACCCCCATGTTTTGGCATCTCCTGCTTTATGCGAACAAGCTGATAGACTCATCGTGTATCAAACCGTTTCGCCTTAATGGGGTCCTTCCGCTCCCTTCTTGCGCCTATTGACCTCAGCCATTAAAAAAATAAATAAAACTGTTCTCTTAACAAAACTCTTCTTAACAAACAGTGGGAGTGGGTTTTAAACAACAAGAGGATAAAAGATCAGAATTAATTGCCATTGCTATTCTTTTTTTCCTTTCCTGGCTCTGTGAGAGTGATGGATGGAGAGAAAGAAGGGAGTAATGAGGGAGGGATGGGCGGAGGGAGGGAAGGCAGATGCCTGCGGAGATGAAGACAGCCTGACTCCTATCTGGTGGGTATTACGGCTCAGCCGCTCACTCAGCGCGGACCGACTGACTGGAAAGGTAAGAGCTCTGTGTGGGTCTGAGGACTATACTCTACAGCCTTCGGGGGTCCGAGAAGAACAAATCACCATTTACAATGACTAATTATTATTAACTATAACCAGGGATGCTCATATTCATTCAATTCATTATTCATTTGGTCCATTTCATTTCCTTATTCACAATTCATTATTCATCCATGCCTTCAGCATCTGAACTATTCCGTAAGTTATCACATTAACCTATTCTGGCATCTTGTATTCGTTTTGTATCAGCAGTAGTTTATACTTTTTTGAATATAAATATATATTGGTATTTAATATAATAATTGTATATTCATATTCATGTTTTTTTAATATATGTGTATTTTTTAGTATGTTTGTGTACCTTTGTTTATTGGCCCTTTTTCATCATTTACATTTTTGGTCATTGAAACCAGTGTCCACTGGTGTTGTTGAGATGGTTTGTGCTGGCGACATTACGTGATGACACTTCACGTGCCTTTTTTCCCCTCGTCATCGAAAACCTTGTTCCAGATGGTAAACAATGTTGTGTAACGCGGGATCAGCTCTCTTCAATGTAATTATGGGTGAAACATCATGGGTTGTAATGTTTGCTCTTTTCTGCTCATCTGAAAGACAGACAGGACACAGTGTGAACGTGTGACAGTAAGCAGCAGTAGCAGGGCAGTCTGTGGGAACAAGGTCATGTTTATTGCAAAGGGGCTTCTGGGTGGCATAGCTGAAAAGTGGCAAAACGCCTTTGGCGACATCCTTGCTGTTTGACCCCGTACTCCTGTCGCCGTATAGTGCCACAGCGTTTGATATTGTGAACCCATGCCATGAGTCACTGAGCCACTCATTCAATGTTATCGTTTGTTTATTTTTTTTAATGTTTTTTTTTTTTTTTTTTTTGTCAAACGTATTACTCATACTGTCTCATCTGTCTCCCCATTCCTCTCCACCCATAGCTGCCTATTTACAAGTACATGAAATGTAACTGGACCCATGGGGCACCTCTGAAATGGCTTTGCTGGTGTTTCGCACTGATAACGATGTTAACAGCGCCGTTAATCGCTGGCTGTTTCACCACCACTCCGGACATTGATATTCCTTCCATGGCTTCCTTCATCTGTGAGCAAGTTCCCAGCATGCAAATCTCTCAGGCCAGATTTATGTCTCAGGAAGTGATCTTACAGTCCATTATGCTTGGTGGATTTTGGCATGAATGAGCGTTTTGACGAACGTGACATTTGCGGATCAATTTGGATGTGGTGGTTTGTCTCTGAACCATGTGACCACCAGACGCAAGGCTGGTGCGGTATCACTACAGAGTGCAGACCAATCACAGTTTGAGGTCAAGAGGACCACGTTGATGATATCCAATCAAGATGTAATGAATGTGACCAGTAAAATGTATTGGGGCCAATAGAAAACTGGGGCTTTAATGTGTGCTGGACAGTACGAAGAGTGACTGCTAAGCACGTATAAATGACTATACTAAGGCACTACTTATGGGCACTACACTATAAATATAAAGAAGCTCTTGAAAAATACAAAGAGGGGAAACTAAACTGGTTCCAGGTATCAAATTTAAAAGTTTGAAAGAGAAAACTAAAACACTTAACCCCTTTAGACTGCACTTTAGGACACTAAAATGGGTTGGGTGGGGTTGGTGGGTATTTGATTGAGATTTTTATATTTTCACATCCTGGAATATCCCCATGAATGCTGGTTTTTGTTCCAACCAGTCTCTTGATTTAAGGTTGTGGAAAACGTTTTTAGGTTCCATAATTCTGTGCAGAAACCTATTTTAACTTTAATTTTAACGATTTGTTTGTCTTTGAACTCTTCAAATGGTTCAAATGGTCTACACATCGTTTAGTTTCAATAATCAAAAATCAAAAATATAACCTCTTTCAAAAGGAATCATTTGACAAAGCACATAACAGAAAAGGAAAACATTGGTTGTCTGAGAACTAATCTAACAAAGTCCTTAAATGAATATAGAATATTCATTGTTTGTATCATGAATACATGTTTCAAACATAGTGTGCCATTAAGAGGGTAATGTTAAATCCCCCCTCATTAGACATTAAAAGTGTCTCATTAAAAACAATTAACAGCTTGTTATACTTCAAGAATCACAATTATGGTTGGAATGAAAACCAGCATACTCCAGGGCTGA
The DNA here is from genome assembly GCA_029706075.1 of Aldrovandia affinis. Classification (NCBI taxonomy): domain Eukaryota; kingdom Metazoa; phylum Chordata; class Actinopteri; order Notacanthiformes; family Halosauridae; genus Aldrovandia; species Aldrovandia affinis. The sequence continues at coordinate 16,898 of JAINUG010000271.1, read as the reverse complement.
GGCTGAGGACTACTGCTCTTGACCCTAAGCAAAACAATGAGCCTAGATGGGCTGAATGGCCTTTTCCCCTCGTCAGTCTTAAGTTCTTATGTGTGCAGGCCAATGGTAGATCTTCATGGCCCACCATCTTCTATGCGTATCTTCCACCAGTATGTTACATAAAACCCCTTGAGGCCTGAAAAATAATGTTCTCTGATGCCTTTGCTAGTTCAACCTCATTTGGCTATTTGAGTTTTCTTAAACAGGTTACAGAGCACTTTTTTAACAAATTCTGATAGGATACATGTATCAGACAGTACAATAACCACATAATCTAATACAAAAATGTACAAGGAACAAGTCTGGCAATCAACTAATGTATGTATTATTTTATTTACTTTTTTAAAAGTGGGATTAACAATAGCATTGTAGCCAGATTTCACTGTTTTTGAGTGCAACGCAAAGAACGGTGGTTTTGAAAGAATGGTTAGGATTCAAAAGGTTGATTTTAACACAGCAGCCTGATGGATGCAATTCAGTGCATTTTAAATTAAATTCCTGTTACATGATATAAGCAGCTAAAGTGTAGTGTGACCCAAAAGCAAAGCAGCTCCAGTATTATAGTGTCATGTGTGAACAACTGAGGAAGGTCAAATCAGTCCATATTTCTTAGAGAAAAGGCCCTTTGAGGACTCAAAGAATGCAACCACAAACATTCCCAGCAGGGTTGGGGGTCAATTACATTTCAACACAGTCAATTCAGGAAATTCATGAAAATAATTGAAATTCTAGTGATGACTTGAAAAATGGCCATGGAACATTATGGCCATTTTTCAATTCATGAATTGCATTTCAATTAATTTCCTGCATTGAGTGAATTGAAATGGAACCGACCCCCAACCCTGATCCCCAGTGATCAACCAAGAGTTGACAATCGTGATGCAAAGCTAGTTTGGAGGGAGAAACCAATCATTGTTGCGTGCTGACACTCCATGGGTCACCAGCCAATCCAGGCTCTGGGATTCTATAAGACTATAAGAATACATAATGATGAGAACAGTTCATTCAGCCCATCAAGGTTTGTCATTTAGCTTATGTTGGTTGGTGATGGCTGGTCCAGATTCACACAACGATGACCAAGTTGGTACAGCAATTGATACATACGTATTTACACAACTGTCAACAATTTCAACAGCATAGTGGTAAACAGTGGAGGTATATTGAGGTATAATAATTAAGGAACCATAACAGGGTGATGAGATGTGGTCTCAAAGCAATTTCCAGGGACTGTTAACAACCTGTTTTCATTGTTAACTTGTTACTTGTTTGCCGCTGTTTTCAGTTGTGCTGAAGAATGTTGAACAGTCTTTGACATTTTTTTGGAACCACAATAAGGCCGCTTTCACTGGAATTATTGTGTTCCTCCGTGTGGGTTTACTGGAAAATGATCGACACCCTCTCAACGAGTCAGAATCGAGTATCAAACCAAAGCGTGATATAATCATTTTTGTGCATCGGAGTGTATTAGTGCGTGGGCTCTGTGAGGTCGACACACATGTAGAGAAGCAATCTATAAACGGCATGTATCATTTGGGGGTCATTTTGGGGTCTCGCGTTACACACTTCATTATTACGTTGACGCACTTTATTGCATTTCTGTTTTCCGAGATGGCAAAAACAGCCTGTGGAACAATAGGGTCTCAGAATGCCCCTCAACAGGTGTCTCTGGAACGCTCTGCACCAACGAGACAATATAGTCCCCCGACTTCAAAAATCTGACTGCTCGGCCCCTGTTCGAGGGTGTCTGCCGATCTCGCTGACGTATGTATGTATACCTATCCATCACGTTATGAATCATCTCTCTATCGCCAAGTCTATCCGTCTTCGCCCCGTTTCCAAAGGCCACCTGACAACAATGGGCCCACTCTTTCTCCGTTCCTCCTCCTCTCTCTGTCCTGCTCTGTGGAACACACACACGTTCCAGCTTGAGACACACTTACATCATACAGAGGCCTTCACTCTCTCAAGGGGGGTTGAGAAGAGACCAAAAACCTGATTCCTTGGTACGTCTGCGTGACCGCACAATGGCAGCCCAAGAGCAAGCGTGGCAAGCGGGGATTGGGGGCGCCCTGAAGTATTAGCTAATCCACTCCGAGAAAGGCGAGGGCCCTGAAGGAGGGCGACAGGAGAGAAAAGAGAAAAATAAAAAAGACAGGGGGTGTGAGAGAACACAGGGAGAGAGAGAGAGGGAGAGAGAGAGAGAGAGAAAAGGGGATTGTTGTGATTAAAAGACAATTATCTGTGCGCATCAACTTCCCAGTGTCGACCCGTGTCAGGCTCGGACTGCCCAGCGCCTCTCCCCGGGTCAGGATCTGTGGAACAATGGAGGCACTGTGATGAGGGAGGGGGGGATCGGGGGGGTAGGGGGACAGGGGCGCTGTGAGGAGGCTGAGGGTAGGGGGTAGGGGGTGGGGGGGATGGGGGAGGCGGGGGCTGCACTCAGGCTCATTGTTTTTTAGCTCCAAGGTTCGGTCAGCAGTCAACAGCCAGGCAGGGCATTTGATGTCAGAGAAGGACAGGGAAGGAGAGAAAAAATGAGAGAAAAAAAGAAGGTTGTGGTTACGGTCTCCTCCCAAACCCCCTGCTTCTTTTGATGGTTTCACCCTATACTTGATCTTCTCACCCAGAACGAGAAGCTGTGTTGGTGTTGGGCCTCTCTCCAGATGTGTTGGTTCACGTTCACGTGTGGGGTGTGGGCGGGGTGTGGTGGCACATGCCTTCAGCCAACGTGGCACCACCAGCATCCACCCGAGAAGCATTAAATGGGCAGCTAATTCAGTTGTTGTGGCCATAAACAGATTAAATAAGCAGGCTGTGTACTGTGCAGTATCCAAGTGTTGCTCACTGTGTTGCTTACATGTGCTCCAATTTATATTTCACAGGAAGTGTAAGTTTGTAGTGAACTTCTCTTCCAGGTCAAGGGTCACTTTTTATATTTCACAACCTTTGACAAAATTACAACCTTTGACCTCAAGTTTTTTCATTTTTTTGCCAGTTTCTCAGGATTTCCTGTTGGCTGTTGTTGTGACTCACTGCAGTATGTGTACAGGGACCATCACAGAGGGCTGGATTATTGAATCAGGGGTATTGATATTGATTAATGTGGTGCATAAGCTAATTCACACAGTGTGAGAGTTGTGTACACTTGGGGGAAAGAATGCACCAAACCCCTGTGACTTGTGTCCTGTGTAAATCCCCTAAAGCGAAGGGGTGTCATGCTTAGACATGGAGGAGACCTGGAACATTTGCGACCTTTTCTGGCCTTGCCGCACCAATGTTATTTTTGCCCCTCCAGGCCACAAATCCAAAAGACAGGAGCAAAAGGGAGCCAACCTCCCCCCCTCCCCCCCATCAAACTCCATCTTTTGGCCCCCCCATTCACTTACCTCCTCCTCCTTCTGCTCTTGTCCCTTCCCCTGCCCAGTCCGGGCCCATCCCAGAAGAGATCCAAAAACAAACCCCCCCCAAAAAAATGCAAGGCACACTCCATCAAACCAAAATAAATAAATCTGCTGGGTTCTGTCCGGCTATAATAAATGAATATCTTTCTCTGGGGTGGTAAGACCTCGAGCCGAGAGCCTCACCCATGTTTGTGGCGGGGGGGACGACGACAGTGAGGGCCTTTGTGAGGCTGACAGAGCGTGGTGTGGATTTATGAATGGCTAGGCCAAGAGACAGAACAATGCTGGTACACTGAGGAACTCATTTCCATATGGGCTGTACAGATCGGGGGGGTTCTTTTTTTTCCCATTGGGGCATGGTACAGAAGTAAGCCAGAGAGCTCGAACCCTGTAGGACCACAGCACACAGCTGATGTGTACCAAGTGTGTGTGTGCGTTCCCGGGGCAGGGTGTTTACATTGCTACAGTGCCTGGAGGAGAGAGGCCTAAGGACCTACATGTTTGGTGAGTCATGGCTACATTTATGAAATGGCTTGTCCTTGTATTATGGATGATTTATTGCATATTTTTGTTTCATGGAACATTAATTGCGCTAGTGGCTGTTCTGAGTTGTTATTCTTGTATAATGATGATAGGTTTTGGGTCTTTTCTTGATGTTTTTAATTTTGCTGATGGTGAATGACATGCGAGTGCATGACATTTTTAGATGATTTGTTGCTACTTTATCTCAAACCCTTAGTGATATTATTGCAAAGTTAGCTTTGCGTAAAACAAAATAAAACAGAAGTTAATTAGTCTGAATAAATCATTACAGTTCCGTATCACAGCTCGTTTGTAGCCTTTGTAGCCTTTGTGCATGTGCACAATATTTTAAACATGAGTCATTTCTGCTCTCATCCAGTTAGCTACAAAAGTCCCTTGCTGACATGTGCAACTACTTTGGTAACTCACAATGACTATAGGTTACTACCGAAAGTAACAATATTAAGGAGGATTGCTCTCCTTTTTCTGTTAGTGGCTTTCAGTCGCTTTGTAATTTGCATATTGATTTACCTTCAATAACTGTGACTGCAGAGCTCCACATAAAGCTGCATGGTTGTTTTTCAAGTGGAGGTAGGAAATATTTAGTAAATATTTTGGTTAGAAAAAGGGATGCCTGATGCTGCAATCTCATTGGGGATATAAGCTGAATGCTGAGATCCTACACCACTGTGCTTATATGCACTTAGGAGTTATGTCCATTTGGATAAATTAGCAAAGGTACATACGCATTCATTTAAACTGCTGTTATGAAAGGTAGGCTACCCCTTCTTGCATTTCACACATTTATGACCACTCCAAAAAAAAAAAAATAATAATAATAATAATTAATTTAAAAAAAAAAATATATATATATATATGTGGCTACAGGCTGTATAATGAAGTATACACAGATTCTAAAAACAAGATGGGAAAAAAGGTTTGGGTTATTTCCCAGGAGAAAAAAAAAAAAAAACAACCTCCAGATAGGATGCTTTGTGCATGAAATGGCGGCGGGCTGGTGCTGGAGAATGTCCTCATTCGGCTCGTCTTGCTGTCGCGTTTCTGCCGCGGTGCGTCCCGCGGGCCGGTGCTGGTGCCGGTGCTGAGGCGGGGGAAGGCTGGCAGCTGAGACACTGTGCCGGGACGGTGGGGGATTTGGGAGGGGAGTCAAAGAAGGCAGGGGTACAGTAAGAGACCCAAATGCGCAGCCATGCATTAATTACTTGACAGATTTGTCCCTCTGGCCCACGCAGAGAGAGACCCATAGCTCCTGTTACTGCGCACGCTGGAAGTGACCTGGCTAGCGAGCGACGAGCAGCTCTCTGAAAACGTTTCCAGCGACGTTCTGACAAGGTTTCCAGTGACGTTCTGACAACGTTTCCGTAATTTCTCAGGGTCACCATGAGTTTTATTACCTTTATCACACCACCAGCTTTGGCAGGGAAACTTCTGAGTTGGAATTGGTGCTAGTATAGGGAAAATTATAGTACCAAGGAAAAATTATGATACACAAAAAATTATGCTTATGAATTCATATTTTATATAACAATATTTAAAATTAATTTCCTTTCCATGCTTATTGAACATCTTTACATTTGGTACAAGTCTATGTGACATAAATATTATTGCTTGTATGAGGGGCCGGTGGGGTGTTTTTTTGTTTGTGGTTGAGCTGAGAGAAGAGTCTACACCACAGATTCTTTAAACGCACCAGATACTCAGCTCCGTAGTCTTAACACTCTTAACACTACCTACCATTGAAGCCAAACGTTCCAGTTTGATGCATCTTCTGAAAATTAATTAAAGGGGGCATGACCAAGGACAGTACTGTGCTGTGATAATGGACATTCTGTACTGTAATATAGCACTGGAAACTCCTGTTACCAACCAGAACCTCTGCAGAGAGGAGTGAAGGAACGCCGGAGCTGCACATCTGGTGACTCTAAAGAATCTGTGACTACACAATGTGCTATGCACACTTCCTGTTGTATGTGTGTGCCAGGTGATGGTGTCCGTGTTCAGTGAGGTCATAGGGCAATAACTAAGTGTGACTCATAAAGCATGGCTCTTATGCTCTGTGTAGATGGACAGGGATTGATAATTGAGGATATTCATGGCACATTATTTGTCTTTAAAACATGTGCGGCATTCCTGTAATTATTGTTGTAATTTTCACTGCTAAAAATAAATAAATAGGGGGGCAGCGGATACCGTAGCGGTTTAACGCACAGTATTTTGGCTGGTCCGATACGGTGTGCACTACCTGTCAGAGACGCGGTTCGAAACCCATCTCTGCCAGACTGGCCGTTTGTCAGCCCCAATTGGGGGTGGCATTTGGCTGTCCACCCCAGGGGAAGGGGGGAGGGTGAGCTGGCTCGGGTCCACCGTGAAGCACATAAGGGAGTCTCCAGAACGTGGGTGGGTGAATTCCATCTTGAAGGAAGCGGAGTTCGCTGCCCTCATAGAATTAGCTTGCCTCGTAGAGACAAGCGGCGGACTCGTGTGGAGAGGGTAAATCAAAATAAATAGAGGGTGTAATTGGCTACCAAATTGGGAGAAAAACGGTAAAAAATCTGAAACAAATATATATATATTTTTTTATCCCATAACTGAACATTGCTAGCTATATTGAGCATATTATACTGTATATACCCAGAAAAGTGTATATGCCTGAAAAAAAATAAAAGTGCTAATGTTTTTGCTGGTGTTTCAACCTTCATCAGTGCATGCAGTGCATTAGGGAACAAGACCACAAGGTTCAGTGCATGTGTGTGTGAGTGTGAGAATGTGTGAGAGTGTGCATACATGCGTGTGTCTGTGTGTGTAAGAGTGTTCATACATTTGTCTGTCTGTGTGTATGTGTGTGTGTGTGTGTGTGTGTGGATTCCTGTGCGTAGATATGTGTGGGTGAGTCTGTGCGTCTGTCCTCTGTGGTGGCTGGCTGCCTGGCTGGGCAATGTGGTTTCCCTTGCTTATCTCCCCCTGCTGGGAGGAGGAAGAGACAACACTGTAATGAGAGAGACCCCTGTGGTTTGCCATCTGCACACTGGGCCCGGAGTGAACTTCACTGAGCTGGGCCATAAGGATTAGGGCCAGAGACACAACACTGCCAACACACACACACACACACACACACACACACCCACACAAACACAATCACAACAGAAAACACACACTCACACACACTCAGACCACATGCATACACATACACACACACAAAGAAACACAAACACATGTATGCACGACCTCACATAACCGTGTACACACACACATGCATATGTGGAGTCACACAAGCACACAAGTATGCACACGTACTCTCACACAGCCGTGTACACACACACACTTGACTCATCTTTTTCTGCATTCTTTTCCTCTCACATTCCAATCCCTATTTATTGTCTTCTGTGTGTCACAATGACACTCTCTAGTTCTCTACCCATGTTCCCCATCTCCTCCACCCCCTCCCTGCCCCCTCGGTCTATTTCTGTCCTGGGCCCTTGTTACTCCACAGGGTTTACAAGCTGTTCATCTGTGAGATTCACGTGGAGGAAATGTTTTAGTTTTATCTCCTTTTTCCTTTTAGAGATACACGTTTCATAGGACTTTTCATTTAGGCTGGTATAACTGCTTTTTCTTTCTTTCATTTGTTCATCTGGCCATGCTTTTTTGTGTCTCTGTGATTGGCCATTTTGGCTCTGTTGGCTGTGTGGCTTTAGAGTCTATTGTGAATGACTGAAAGGTTGCTGTGTTTTATTGAAATATTGCAAAATGTGCCAGGCTGGAATTCAAAGACCTCAAGCCTCACGAATCAGGCATATGACTCATGCATTGAGGACCAATCACACGCTCACACTCTCATATCCTCAAATCTCACATATTTCAATCAAATTAGCTGTGGTGACTACTATGCAGCATCGGACGACAAATGTACTGGTTTGTAAATGCGCCTGCAGGTCATAACCCCCCACCTTAACACAAACAACTGTCTCAAGGCATTTGAGCACTTAATTTTATATTACCACACCTTCAGCCTTTCTGAAGCTTTAGATGTATGGACCAGGAGGTCAAGGGCAAAGCTACATGTCCCAGCATTGCTAATTACAACCCGCCACGTGACAGTATACATGACATGACTCAGCCGCACTGTTCTGGATCAACAAAACCTGAGCTATGGCTTTGCAAACAAAATGCTCTGATTGGTCCATTGTCAACAGCATGTATCCAATGCCTAGGTGAATGTATTCCCAGGGGGCAATAATGCCACAGCCTCTGCTGATTCAAGACTATGTGTACTGAAGGGATTTGCAGTAGGATTTTGCATTTTGGATTGATTCTGAGATGGACCTGGCCCGATTTCGATCTTCTGCAGGATGTGACGGGGGTAGCCATGTTTAAAGACCATCTGTTCCGCCGATAATTTTAGCCGTGACTGAGCTTGTGGATAGACTGGCATCAGGCAAGCTGTGCTGGGGCCTGTTGTGGAATTTTTTTTACCTTCTTCTTCAAGTAAATGTTCTGTGATTGAACTCATTTCAGTTCCATCACAAGAGAATATATTTTGCACACTCAACTGAATAAAAAAAAAGAAGATTAGTGAACACTGTTAGGGTGCAGTTCTTTATGGTTTTCAGTGGATTAAAACATTTACAATGTAAAAGCAATAACAGATGATACAGAATTGAACATTTTGTGAGTGCTGGCCTATCTTCACTTCCTTCACCAAAGTATTTTATTGCAGCTCATGTTGTTGATCTTTAAAAATGAGTTTTTGTTGCTTCCTTTCTCTCTACCTTTCCTTGACCATCCTGTCTATCTTCCATGATAGACACCGGTAAATACAGCTATTTTCAGAATGTGTTCTGCTGTACGCCCAGGCCTGGAATGACCCCCTGTTGCAGATGCCTTTTTTTGCGTTGAGAGGTTAAACACATGCCGTTCCTGTACATCACCACTCCTACGGAATTGCTCAATAATGCTATCCTTGTGCTCTCGGTAGATCCCCTATTTCTCCAGCAAGGGAGGGATGTGAGACTAGCCTCGGAGGCAGAAGAAAGGCCAGAGGAAGGCTGGAGCCATGACTAATGGGGCTGAATGACATACCACTGTGATAACCTGATGGAAATAGTCTGTGAATAAATATTTGTATGAATATGATTAGTCTAGGAAGACATTGTGCAATTACATTAATTTGTTGCTTAGTAGTTGTGGAGTTCCTGGGATATTCCTACCAACAGAAATATTCATAAACCTATATAAATACATATCCATGTATTGTATTTGTATTTTCAATATTATATTCTCACTTTGAAGTTATATTCATGGTCGATAAATTTGTCAAATTGCAAATGTTAGAATCCTAGGAGGATATCGGTGTACTCCTCAGCTGAGGGGGCTGCAGAGTGAAAAGGAGCCGGGGCTGACAGCTCGTGCTTCAGTGGAGACACGCTCTTGTCTGCGCTCTCCACCATCGAAGAAGGAAGCTTGTTGCAGACCTATGAATGTGACTGGCCATTCCAAATTGGGAGAAAGGGAGAAAAAAATAATGAATAAAAAGATTTAAAAGAGCATAGAATTATTATTACTATTACTACCATTATTACTATTATTCAGGGGTGACCCATAGAACTTAAATTTGTACTATAAATACATAATATACTGTTATACATACATCCATTTATAGAACTGGACCTTTATTGAAGCAATGCAGGTTACAGGTACAACAGCACTGGAACTGAACCTGCAACCCCCTGGATTACAGGCCCATTACCACACTGCAGTGCCACCATGACTTCAGTCCTGAATTGTGGAAATGCTGCCCCCTTGGTGCAATACCACTGAGTTTGGGAGGGGTGGCTTGGGTTGTGGGGGGTCGTCACATAGCGGCTTTGTTGCCACAGGGGACATGGCATAGCATGTGCTGGCACGTGCTGTGTGCGTGGGTACGGCATGTGGGGCCGTCGTTTGTACAAACTCCAGCTCATGAATGCTGCATTCACTGTGCCCTCTATCCCCACCCCTCCTCTTGCATCCCCTCCCGCCTGCCTCCTCAATAATATTTATTTATTTTTGGGATTCCCTTTGAATCTCCCACACTTGGCCATCCCCTGCCTCCCTCCCTCCCTCCCCACCAAGTTATTTGGACCAACCACAGGCCTGTCTTCTGGTGTCTGTTTAATCTGCCAGCCAATGGGGTGCCTCAGCTGATGAGGTCACATGATGGAACAACCTGTCTGGCTTCATTAATCTCTGTAAGATTAATGAAGATTAATGTAACTTCCCCCCCCCAAAAAAAATAAAATAAAAATAAACTATGGTAAATTCAGTAATAGAGGTTATGTGTATGGTGTGTGAGGTGTGTGGGAGGGGTTACTGGTTCATGGAATATTGCTCCAGTCGCTTTAAATTCACATTTTAGGCATTTAGTAGACCCTCATATCCAGAGTGACTTTTGAGCATTTAAAATGGCAAGAATAACCACAGCAGAGCACAATAAATGGCGTCATAGACAGATGCGCATCACAGTACATTACAGTCCCTGCATCAGCCTTGCGGACATTTCTTCAGAAAGCAATGAAAGACTCCTTTCTTTTTCTACATGTTTCTCTTTACTCTGGACTGAGAGTGCGAACCCCCCCACATCCCTCTGTGTAACCAGCAGGATTTGCAGTTGTATGTGTTGGAGGCAGGTGTCTCCCTCAAACTGTCGACTGTATTGTCTGTCCGACTGTCACTAAAGATTGGGTGAAAGGGCACGGCAAAGTCGGAAATTCCAGAAGGGACTGTCGGCAGCGGATCCGCGCCTGTTTTACATTTTTTGCCAGATTTGAATAACATAGTACACAATGCATCACAGAGAGAAAAGTCAGTACATTTAAAAAATATATATATTCAAGTGCAATCTGAAGAGGTGAGTTTTCACTCTCTTGTGGAAGATGGCCATTCATTCACATTCACACGTGTCAATGACGTGTGGAACGGCATTTCCCACTGGCCACCACTTTAACACAATGGCACAATCCACATGCTTTTGATTATGAATATCAATGTCAGTCCTGTGGGATTGAGTGGGCTCCTTTTTAAGTTTTCTTAACACACACACAATGGCTAGGTGTTTTGGTGCTGGGTACAGTTGATGGTTTCTTAACCAGTGCCTCAAGCCATGACCCAACTGGAAATGTCCTCATGGGTGAACTGTGGCCTAGTGCAGTGTTGAGGGCAGAGTCACTCACACACAGCACATGCTGGTGGGAACGTGGGCCCAGTCGCACGTGAACTGGAGCATGGTAGAAAGTGTTACGCGTGGGAAGTAGGAAAGTATTAACGGTGACACAGCGAGTAATTGATGTGGGATTCTGAATTGTGACCCTTGGCTCATGCTGTCTGGTGTACAGATGGGCCAAGGAGGGACAGCAAGCGGCGGTGTGGTCACGGAACGTGGCTGATGAGAAGGTGGAGACCGGGAGAGAAGGAGAGAGAGAGAGAGAGAGAGAGAGAGAGGGAGAGAGAGAGACAGGAGGGAAAGGGAGAGGAATGCGCGGTGTGGGACTCAGACACGTAGAGAAATATCTGAATGCATATTCAAAACTGCCCACGACATGCTCTCCAACAGCCTGCAGCTAATGCAATCTTTTTTCCCCTCACCCCCTCTCTCTCTCTGGCTGTCTCTCTTTCTCTCCCATTTCTGCCCTCCAAAAGAGCCCAGCTGCGAGAAATTCTCTCTGTGGAAAGCAAGACTCTTCACCCAGGGAGAACAAACCAAGATTCCTCACCTCGCACAGAAGCTGGTATGAGGCAAGTCACTGGGGTCACTATCTGTCACGTTAGTTTTGTGTGTGTCTTTGTCTGTTTTTACATGAGTGCTTTAATTGTTAGTGTGGTTTGCCTTGGAGTGATTGGTGGATTGCTGAGCACCCCTGAAGTACAATAACTCCTTGTTATGTGTGTTGTGCCGTACAATAGCTGATATTTATGTGATATTTGTGCAGTCTTTCCACATGTAATCAGACTGGGTTTCTCACTGTAATCACTTTCTCACTGCCAATTTGATATATAATACTGTGTGTGCATAACCTTGGTTTATTTGAACCATAACCAGGATTTATTTAATGTGTATATGCATATATGGCCCAGATCATATATGGTCTATCTTCGACAAACATAATAATGATGAAAAAATAGCAATAGCAATAAATGTGGGTCGTTATGGTGACCCATGATTGCATATGTCCCCCAGCTCTTAAAAAGAGAAGTTTTCCACCAGGCGTTCCCTTGTGTGAACGCATCGAGCTGAACAAAGGCTTCAGTGAGTCGTGTCACTCAGCAGCGCGAGCCTGAAGCGGAGCGTTTCAGACTTTTCAGCCGTTGGAAGACTTTAGTTTGTTCGCGGCAGATTGCTGAGTCTGTTCTTCGGGTCCGCAATCCCTCCGTACCACGGAGGCGTCACGTTCCCGCATGCCGCCAGAGCTCGCACCTATCCCGCACAAACATGAGATTACCAACGCTGACTGCCTGGGGAGCTCTCCCGGTTTTTTAATCGTTCGGGCTTTCGCGACCAAATCCGTTGTTAGGCGCACCATCTGTACCAACTGCTTTAGATCTTATCTGTTGCTTCTGTGCCCATGACCAAAAAACAAACAACTAAAAAAAGAAAAATTGGCTTCTACACACGTGATGAAATTAAAAAGCAAACAAAACTGGTTTTGTGGCCTCTTAGCTGAAGAAGTTAGTCATCAGAGGTGTGTTAAAAATGGAAAAAGCCAGCAGCGATGATTCACACGCTTGGCGCCTCAGGTCATGTCTCTCGAAGCTGAGAGGCGTACAGTGTACTCCGTTCAATGGGGACGTGGCCTACGCGTCAGTCCGTTATAATGAGTGATTATGGTCACCCCTCACACTGCCGTCCTGTGCGAGGGCACAAACAGGTGCTGTGCTCGTGCGTGCGGTCACTGTGTATCCGTGACAGCGCAGGGGCCTTGTGTCATCGGAGGGGGCTGATGTCATCGCCTGGCGCTGATGTCACTTGTTTGTTTTTTTCGCAGAGAGGGAGAAGGCAACCAGGCTGAGTGGCTTTGAGAGGGGGGGCCCCTGGTGTGCGTGCGAGGAACTGCAACTAAAGAATTACAAGAAACCAGGGGAAGAGAGGAAAAAGAGTCTAAAGTTTTGTGCAGACGGAAAATTATAACAACACTGGTGACTGGAGGTGGCCATGAAAAGTTTTTTTAAAATTTATATACATTTTTAGCGTTTAGTCTTGTCCCCTGATGCCCAGACATTCTGTGTAGCACACTTTTGTTTTTGATTGGCATGGGGGTTTATGCATTTTTGCGATTGCCTTGGTTAATGTTAACCCAATCATAGGAGCTGATATTGTATCCTTTTTGTCTGTTTCAGAAGTGTATGCTCCAGTGACACACAGACAGAATGTGGTGTTTTGAGTTGCTGTTGCCCCTTTTGATGGTCATCAAAGGTAACCATCTGTCACGCTGTTTCCCAACCACACCATGTCCCATGCACTTTTTTACAACTCAAACTCTCAAAAATAAAGGTACAATTAGTGTACAGTTTTGCTCCTCAGCATACAAATGTGTTCATTGTACCTTCAAAAGTACACATAAGATCCTTCAAAATAGGATTTTGTATCTTTTCCCAGTGAAAAAAGGCACAAATTGAGGAAAGGTACAGATGTGTACAAAGGTAGGGTGATGAACCCTTATTCACACTTGGCAGTCATATTGGAATGGAAATGAGGCTTGTACTGCAAGCAACATTCTTTTTCTCACAAGGGTACAATTATGTTCTTCTGAGTAAAGGTACAATTCAGTACCCAACAGGGGTACTGCCACAGTGACAAGCATTTGTAGTTTAATAGGTACAACATGGTGCCTTTTTTCTGAGAGTGCAGAACATCCATTATACACTGCAGAGTTGGGGTCAACTTAATTTAATTTCAGGAAATTCATTGAAATTCAGTGAATTCGTTTGAAAATCCTCATAAGAACATTATGCTAATTTTTAAACTCATGAACTAAATTTCAATTCATTTCCTGAAATGATGCTCTGCATTATGTATGGCCCCATCCGGGAGGTGTCGGGTTAACCCTTTGAGGAGTGCTGTCGCACTGTGATGTTTATTCTAGAACATGCCATAACGTTCTAGTTGATTCTAATTGATGACATCATAAAGGGCTGCTAATGGCATCCCCAGAGAACTGTACAATTCCAGAAGATTGAATTAGAACTAGAACTCCAAAAAAACTCACTCCTCAAAGGGTTCAATGCATCTTTCACAATCTGTAACCTGCACAGTGATTTGTATTTGAGCTGCTGAGGTAAACTGGTACATTTAGTCATTTAGCAGAAGCTCTTATCCAGAGCAAATGACAAAGGGTGTACAAAAAGTGTTAGGCAATGAACAGTAACAATTTAGAAACATTAGTTTCATAACCGATAGCACGTCATCATGCAACTTACAACGTAGCGATAAGCGTCATAGTAGGGACATGGGGACCTTGAGGGTCTGAGTGTTTGAGTAGCATAAAGTGTTTGAACGTACAGTGCTAAATGTAGCAGGATTTGAGCATATAATGGTGGTTCTGTGTGGCTCAGCATGGCATTATCAAAGCTTAGGTTGTGGGTTAATTTCCCACTGGGACCACATATACTGAAAAATGTGTGCATTCACTACTGTAAGTCGCTTTGGATAAAAGCATCTGCTAAATTGCATATATTATTGTTATATTATAATGCCAAATGTAGCAGGATTTCATGTAATGCTAAATGTAGTTTCAGCTAAATGTAGCAGGATTTGAGCATGAAATTATTAAAGATAGCATGATTTTATTGTTTTGTGCTAAAAATAGCAGGATGTAAGCATTTAATGCTAAATGTATTGTAGGTACCACCAAGGGCATTCAACCCAGAATATGTGCTCAGTATTTAAGGGAAAAATTACCACGGTAACGGGTGCAGAGCCAGTGTCCCACTGAGAGCCGAACCCAGAATCCAGCTAACAAAAATACCAGCCCACATGCTTCACCAAGCTGTTCCAGGTGCATGTGGAATGTCAAGCTGTCCTCCGAATCTGTGTTTGCTCCTCCACCTCTTCCTCCTCATTCTCCTCCTCCCCTACTGTGTGTGATGAGACGAGAGTGAGGCTGAACATGTGCTTTCTCCGCTGGTCTCTCCTCTATTACAAACTCCCATGCAGAGATCCAAGGGACCGTCTGCCTCTCCCCTCTCTCTCTGTCCATCGTTTCACATTCTCCCTCACTGCTAATGCTAATGGTGCTAATGGTGGTGCTGTGTGGCTCAGTACTACCTACTGAGCCACACAGGCTCATGGTGTTATCATGTTATCATGGTGTTATCAACGCTTAGGTTGTGGGGCTTGCATTATCACTTGTTACTGAAACGGCCCATTTTTGTGGCCAGGCAGTAGAATTGTTAATGCCCTCAAGTGCAGTCTTGCTTGCCAGCCATTTTGATTCCTTTTTACATTTTATTTCTGTTTGCAATTCGCTTCCGTCTTCTTTCCATCCTCCCCAGTTTTGGTGACTGTGCTTTCTCCATGGTGGCACCTCGGCTCTGGAGATCCCTTCCCCCTCTTGTCTGTACTAATACTCCACGACCTCTTTCCAGGCCAGATAACTGTAAAAACCATCTCTTCACCCTAGCCTACAACTAAATCTCCCTTCCACACCCACCTCTCTTTAGCCCATACACCACCCCCCCCCCAAACCCCCATATGACAGACCCTGCCCCCTTCTGCCCTTGACCTATTACTTTAAATGGGTGCAGTACCGCAAGTGTCCACAGCCAGTACCAGCAGATAGGCCAGGCAACGAGCCTGAGCCAGGGCTGTTTGAGCGCCCCCCCTGGGTTACCTTTATTTCGGCAGTTGACTGCCCTTTGTTTGCCCAAAATATGCTCCTGCTTGCCTCATGTTATATTGTGCTGTCCCATGGTTTTGTGCTTGTGCTTGTATTATGCCTTTTTGTCCGTTTGTTCTGTACTCATAATTCATTAACCATTATTAATAATTAACTAATAACTCTCCCTCTCTCTCCCTCTCTCAGATGCCAGTTGCCAGTGGAACGTTTGGATGCCGCGGGACATCTCCACCATGACCAACTCGTGTGTGGTGATACCCTGCACCTTCATGTACCCGTCGGGGATCCGGCCCTACAGGGGAGTCCACGGGATCTGGTACTTCGGCCAGCCCTACCCGCAGTTTTTCCCGCCAGTGGTCTTCAAGTCGCGCACGGACATCGTGCACGAGAGCTACAAGGGCCGCACCAAGCTTCTGGGCGAGCTGCAGCAGAAGAACTGCACCCTGCGCATCAGCAACGTGGGAACCGAGCACTCCGGCCGCTACTACTTCCGCGCTGACCTCGGGGGAGCCAACATCTTCACCTACCCGGACTTCTCCGAGCTCAAGGTGCTGGGTAAGTCGACATTCTTGTGTCCCTCCCATTCCCCCCCCTCAAATATGCGCCGCTCAAACATGCCACATCAAACACGCGCCGCTCAAACATGCCACCTCAAACACATGTCACCTTAAACATGAGCCGCTCAAACATGCCACCACAAACATGAGCCACTATTTTTGGTAAATGAAGGGTTGAGGTAGATGTTTTTTTTTGCTGTAGTAGAAGTAATGATTATGTAACCATCCCTGCATATATATATATATCACACTTGTGTGTGTGTGTTTTGCTGAATGTGATGTCTGTGTTAGATGTCTCCCTGATAGAGGATGGAAGCCAGGGGGTGTGAGTGGGATTTTGGTTTCTGGTGTGACTGGGAGACCAAGGGTCCAGATTTAATGTTGGAAATGCTTCAGAGATGCATGTGTGTGTGTGTGTGGTGTGTGTGTGTGTCAGTCTCACCCACGGAAGCTCAGTCCAGATACACTCACCATTCTGCATCTCATACAAA